>SHCU01000395.1:40145-80796 GCA_004307685.1 Ceratina australensis
ATATTGAAATAAAATCTTGGAAAGTATACATGAATTTATTTTTAATAGGCTAAAATTCTGAGAAATTTTTTCTTACAGTAAGAGACATAATTCCCCTATACGTATTTTCTGTTTCTATAAACACTGATTGAAATTCACAAAAATAGAAAAATGGTTCGAAGTGAAAAGGATAAAAGCAAACCCTAGCAAGTGCCATCACATCACATTCACTCTACGTAAGAAAAAATTGTCGGAAATTAAGCTTAATGGTATGGTAGTCCCTCAAACAAACAAAGTGAAATATCTTGGACTTTATTTGAATTCAAGACTTACATGGAAACAGCATATTAAAGCAATAACAGAAAATATACGTATGAAAAGCTTACGAGTCGGAAGTCAAACCTTAAAACAAGTTAAAAATTTATAAAACAATTATTAAACCAATATGGACATATGTATAGAATGCGATTATGGGGAATTGCTGCAATGAGCCATATAACAAAACTAGAGTCAATGCAATCAAAAATACTGAGAACAATAGTCAACGCACCGTGGTACTGCAGAAACGATGATACACGTAAAGACCTCAATATCCCGACAGTCAAAGAAGAAATAAACAACTATGGAAAGAAGCACTATGTAAGAATCAAAAACCATCCAAACCAACTAGCTGCTGAGCTACACGTAACTCACATAACAAGAAGACTGAAAAGGATCCATCCTGTTGATCTACTAAAATAATAATATGAACGATCATTCTGAGGAGGCGTTTCACTGGAAGCTGTCACCCACGTGCTATATAATTAGACAATTAATAAGAATTTACCGAATGTCTATTGAACAAATTGTAAAGAAACGTAAATAAATATTAAAAAAAACAATTGATTGAAATTAGCAATAAGCCTCGATGTATACATACAAATATAAATCAGTCAGAATATCTTCTTTCCTATAAAGGAGACTCTGAACGCAAAACAAAATACTTTGGTAAAGCCCTGCTGTTGCATCGATAGTGGATCGTACACAGGGCGCTCGGCATCTCACGTTACGATGTGCCAGATGATAGATGCACGTGTTTAAGCGAGAGAATGCGGAAACGTATGCCGTGTGACGTACCTTTTACGTGCGATCATTGATTCCGCAGGATACGGTATCGAAAGCCCATAAAAACGGATTTACGGGTGCCAGGAGTATAATAGTCGAGTAGGCGGCCGGTTTCATAGCGGGGTTAAATCGCGCGTTCTACGCTTCTCTCTGTATCCGCGAAACGGCTCCGTCCCGCCCTCGAAAACTCTCGGCACACCGGAGCAAGCGGTGAATCGTTTGCTCTCGTCGAACGAGGATCGATTCCGCGAGATTAAAAAGAGAAAGAAACCGGAATCGTTGTACTGCGAGCAAGCGCGACAATCTACGATTTTATGTACCAGTCAAGTGTTACCGTCCTTAAAAGAGAAAAACTTGTACGTTTACGTTTACAGTCTGATTGATTAATTTGTTTAAAGTACAGTTTCAGACAACAATTTTTGGTCGGTTCTTCATTTCCCGTAAGGAAAAAGAGTAACAAATCTATGTCTTGCGTTGTCAGTGATTAACCCTTATCGGTCGCTAGCTTTTCATACGTGATTCTCACTAGGTTGTAGCTGGTTTCGGTAAATATGCGAAATCTCTTTTAACACTAGATTGACGAACAATTTTTTATCCGTTAAAAGTACTCTTAAAATGGGACAAATTGGCAAAATATGTAAATCTAGTATTAATCAAAAAAACATTTATATTAGATATTACTTATTTTTTGAAGGTGTCTTACAAATATATGAGTTCAAAATAATTATTTATAAGTTTTTAAATAGACTGTACGCATATTCAACATCACACTAAAAAACGCAAGCATTTTATCATACGAAACGTTATTCCAATTTTTCCAAACTATTCTGGCGGGTAATTTTTTCTTTAAAATTTGCTCGAGAGGTGAAATACGACCGTTAAGGGTTAATATGACATTAATGTTGTCGGAAGTTTACATGTTGTCATATTGACAATCAAGTCTGATCCGATAAAACAAAGACAAGAGTGAGATTAGACATAAGACATAAGACAAAGGTGATCATCATGTATTTACTATAGTACTATAGTATTGTTACAAGGTAACCGCGATGACCTAGTAGGTAATTTTTGGACACACGAATGACTTTTCGAGACAGGCATAGATTTGCAATGACCCAAGGTATTCCTTGGTAGTGCGGGACGTGGACGACGAGTCAGGTTCTGTCTTTATTGTCACTTGAGGTAATCAGGTATTTGGGGTCTGGGTCAATCTCAGAAAGAGGTAGTGGGATATTTAACGTACAGACGAATCAAAGGTGTTAACCTCAGATTAACTAACCTCAGAGTATTAAAAAAATAAGATATAGGATTCTTACTCTTTTTTAATTTTATTCTTTTGGGGGAAATTAAGAGCTCATCAGAAATAATACTTCCAAGTATAACAAAGACGTTCTTCGTTGTCTGATATTTCCTTTGATTATGACTTCTTACTAGAATTGCTTCGATACTTTTCTCATAATTAATTAAACTTACTTGTCATCTTTCTTCTATCATGACAATTCGCGTTATTAAGTTTATTACAATCGCGCTGTTAGTTGGCCAGAGTTGCTCGTTAACAAGAAAATCAGTGACCCGAAGTAGTGACACGAGTTGATTACCCATTCAGAATATGTACCTCCATCGGTGTGCCCATGTTTTCTGCGTAGTCTCGTTTCTAACTAAACGAACTTTTTCTCCCTCCACTCTGTTTGCTATGTAATCTCCGTCTCCCTTGTCTTGTGATATCTCCAATGTATTTTCTTCATTAACAGTTTCCAATTTCGCGATGGAAGAAACGTGATACTTCATTTTAATATCGTTTTCAGAGAAGTTTACACATTCGCAGTGGTACGACTCAAGGATTACCCAGGCAATATCTTGTTAACTGAACATACGTTACTTGCCCCGGTTAGCATTAATTATGTTAAGCCCAGCAATGATTCTACTAATTTAGCGATACTTTAATTTCTTTTATACTCGTAAGTTAATTAAATGAAATTGATTTTCAGATTGAAAAAAATGTTAGAAACGCATGAAAAAAATAGTAGGAATCATTCGATTTTAATTGGTCAATTTATTGATTGGATTTTTCTGACAGAGAAATTGTAAAATGAAAAAGGGCAAAGAATTTGTTTTTGGGAGATTGAAAAAATGCTGAAAATCCGTTGCATGAGCATACTAGGAACGCATGCACGATTTTTAATTAAATTTTTAGCATTACAATTTATCACCTGCGAAAGCACTTTCAATAACACGATTGTACAAAAGACACAAAAAATGTCAGTAACGAGAAGAATGTACTTAATGAAACAGCTGTCCCGTTCTAGTGAAAACGGAAAATTTCAATATGATAATAACATACGCCAAAAACTGGCACGCAGAAACTCGCATTATGAAAATTCCTCTCGGCCGAAAATTTGACATTTTTGCTTTTATTTTTAATCTAATATGGGATACTAAATATCTAAAGCAATCCTTCACAATTTACTTATATGTACACTTTTGGACGTTACTAAAGGAATTATAAAATGAAAATAAAAGCACCTCCGTTGAAAGGAGGCGAACGCGACGTTCATGTGCCTAAGTCAGATTCATCGAGCAAGGAAGAAGCGTCCTCGTGAATAATACCTAGGCGAAAAGGAGCATTGTTGCACAGTTACCACGTCATTCTGGACGCACGTAGGAACGTGGCCCGTGGTTGAAAACGTTACCACCGAAAGCGAGCAGGAAGCCTTCACCCAACATTCGCTTGGCTTTCTCTGCCACGGTGCTGCAAGAACACACGGTCTCCGGGATCATCAAAACCTTCCTCCGAAACGGAACCGCGCTAGCTCGGATGCTTCACCGAGGCAGGAGAATAGAAATCCTGTAGTCATGTCGCGCAGATCAAATTTCGAAATTGTTGAGTTAATGAAGGTTAAGGAAGGAAAGAGGTCGCAGAACTGACTAAATGCGTGCGGTCTCATTTCGTGGTAAAAGAGGAAGGTTCTCGTATTGTGATGTAAATCTCTGACGGAAAAAGTCTATTAACAAATAAAGAAAAGCAAACTACAGAATTATATCGCATTATAATCAGCTTTCGTAATTTATAGTGAGACAATTTCCCCCAGGAGAGTTATTTTTAGAGAAAAATTATTATTATGGAAGTTGTGCTATATTGAAAGTGCCATAACATTGTTGCGAGGTAACCGCAACCGAGTAACCGTAACCGAGTGGGTATTATTAGACAAACGAATGATGAGATTAGACAGATTTGCAACGACCCAAGGTATTCCTTGATAGTGCAAGACGTCGACGACGAGGGAGATTCTGTCCCTATTGCCACTTGCGGTATTCAGGATATTTGCTTACGCGGGTTACCGTCGCTGATACGTCTCGGGCGGCTGAGACATATCGGTTCGTAGGATACTCTTATCATCTACTATTCCGAAGAATCAGGGTGAATGAATAAAGAGACTCTAAACGAATTCTTCGTTATTAAAGAAAGTCTATTCAAATTCAATCTTATTATAATGTTTGGTCAACTTTTGACGACAAGAATATTCCTGATTTCTTTCACGCAGAGAAGCCGCGCGGATAATCCAAGCGCTTCGAACTTACTCGCAAAGAGTCAGGGCCTTAGGCGAGCCTGAGGAGTACGATCCAAAGGAGTACAATTGTGCGTTCCTTTATACCAAAAAATGCTCAGAGGGGAATGAGCACATATTTTATACACAATTCGACGTTAAAATGTATCAAGATACGTTTAACTTTCTAATAGCAGACTTGAGATCTACTCAATTCATGAGTGAAATTAACTAAGAAATTGGATTGCAATTATCTACATTAATATTTAAAAGGTAATTATGTGGTTTCATAAGAAAAATTGTTAATAACAGTATCAAGAGACGTTTAGTTTTCTAATGGCAAACTTGAGACCTGCTCAACTTTACACGGGAAGTGCAATATTATGTAACCGTATTTGTAACTTCGTACAAAGTCCCATGTTGCGACACGGAAACTCATCCTTTTTCCTCTCACGTTCATCAATTTAAATCTTCCACCGAACACGTGTGCAGGTACTCAGCCGCCAGCTATTACATTTAATTATCATTCGGTGCGGTTGCGCATTTAACCATTAACGGAGCGGCTCGCAGCAACGCGTGAAAACGGTAGACACGGTGCCAGGTGTGCGTGCGTTTCAACGATTCTGGTAGCTTGATTTTCGTGGACCGCGCTGGAAATCGCTTTAATGATCTCGCGGCGTGCCATTAACAAAGCGTTCGGGAAGGGTCGATCTCCTACCTAGGCGTACCGTCGATCTTCGCCCATGACACATACGAGCACAAGCCCTTTTGAACACTGTCTACCCTCCATAAAGTTCACCCTCTAACCCGTTATACGCGTTTAATAGTCGCTGGCCATTGACAGGTGAACCCTCCCATGCCCTATAGGTCCTATGGCATGTAGGATGAAGCGATCATTCGGCCAGGAGAGAACTTCAGACTCGTTAACAATGGCTTTGATGGGTGGCAGAACAGACGGGCGCGATTACGACACAGTGATCTACCTCAAAAATTATCATTTCGAATTGCAGAAATTAATGTTGCAAGCTTTGAATCAATTAACACTAGGTTGCCTAAGGAAGTCATTTTGACTGCTTGTTAGTTTCAATTAGAAAAAGAATTATGTATATAATGATATAATTTCTTAGAAATTTTTTGTATTGTTAATATTTACTAATAATCTATTTAATAACTGTAAATATTATAAGAAAATATTAAAAATTAATTTTAAATAAAATCTTTACACCTTAATTATTCTTTCACAATGAAGTCATTTTGACTGCTCTTGGGCAATATAGGTATATACTTCAGTTTCAGTCTTTCTAGTGTTAAGGACGAGTTTCGTAATAAGTGATATTGTCAGCATCAACAGCTTATTATTCAATATTTCACCGTCCTCTTTTTTAAAAGAAAAAGTAACATATCTCGCCTATTTGAAGAAATCATTATAAGCTTAAAAAAAATTTTTTGTAAATCAATTTTATTGAAGGTGGAACAGTCAGAAATTCGCACTATTATGAAATACGAGTTCTCACATGGAACTACGGCATCACAGACCGCGTGAAACAGCAATAGTGTATTTGAATCTAGTGTCACTACGAAACAGAGAGTATCGAATTGATTCGCCAAAAATTTCTTAATTCATCAAAAGAAATTGATGACAAGTATTTACTGGTCTGGCTCCATTATGTCATTAAACTTAACCTAACACCGATAAAATTGGTAAATATTTTTAATGAAATCTTTGCAAATCTACGCGCATACAACATTCTTTTCCTATTTCTACTCGTGGAACAAACTGGTGAAGTTCGACGGTTTAAAGCCGGAACACTCTGCCTGATCGAGTGTTTTTAATGAATACTCGCGTGAACGCTCACCGAATATTAGTTACGTGCTCACGATTTTACGAGGAGGTGCCACGTCGTAAAAAGCAGACGAAAATTCTTAGCGACACGCGAAAAGGTCTGCATCTACCTGGTCTCAGCTAATGCGGAACGCGCATCAGAGGTTTAGTGCACGGCACAGCAGTTTAGCGATGCGTCGTCGCTGGAACATAACGGCGTCGAACATTAAACTGACATCGTGCGAGCGAGCGAGCGAGCCAGTTCATCCTGCCGGTAGTTTATCGTCGCAGGATTTCCTCCTTTCGTCGTTTGCCCGCCGCAGCCTAATGGGAACATTTACTCTGAAGGGCTAAACCGCCTCCGACCGTTCCGGAGGATAGATCCCCGGCGAAAGATCAATACTCGGACGGATGTCGAGTTGTTTAAGTGTGTTTGCTACGATAAACAGGTACATACCTACAGCAGAGACGGTGAAGTGACACGGCAGCCGTGAATAGCCGTAGAACAATCTGATTCCGACGGGATACCTATACAGTGTTCCATGGTTCTGGCTAGGTTAACACAGTACGTTACATTTTGTACAAGACGGACACAGGAGGAAAGGGTGCAATTAAGTGTTTTATTGGGGATTGATGGTTTTAATAACACACATTATGCACGATTTTATATAAAAGGAGCACAGTAAGAAAAAATGGAATTAAACGACTTATTAGGGATAGATAGTTCTAACGCAGCATATTATGCAAATATACATATATAAAACAGGCGTGGGAGGAAAAGGCGCAATTAAGTGTTTTGTGTTACAAGTTTAGCTTCTGTAAATAATTTTCAAATAATCAACTTAGGTATTAATTCAATGTAAAAGAAAATTCACTACAACTTTTGCCCCGATTTCACTCATTTCTAGCGTTGCTAGCGTTGCTAAGTCTCTCAGGATGGCTAGGTCTAAAGTCAGCTGTGGCAGTATGCTCCCGCTCAAGGTCATGTCACGTACGGGGCACTATTGCCCATGCCTGTCTTACTGGGAAAGTCCATTTTTTCTCTATGACATTTAAATTATAGGTATTCCAAAAAATGCAATCGTGACCTATGAACGACTCAATCGTATATTTTAAAAGAAACACAGATTATACAGAGAAGTTCGGATTAAAAACAAAGAGTCTATCACCGGAAAGCGTTGCGCGTGTTTGAACAAACATTTCGAAATATGTAATTGGTAATCGTTTGAGAAGAATATCATACGAACGGAGCAAGAAGGCGAGGGCATTCGATATATCGAAACTCGCCCCTTGTCCACACGGCGACGACGACCCTTCAGGCGACGCGGAAAAATCGCAGGAAAATTCAAACGCGCGACTTTCTCGTTTAACCTCGGTAACCACCGAAGGGAACGGTCTGTTGCCTCGGAAGTGGATTTCTTAGCTAGTCGAATGCGAAATCGTCGCCAGACAGCTGCCCCTGGGGCACCGCGCGTATATTTTATTCTTATCTATGCCTCGTCGCGCAGGTAATTTTTCTTTTGGCTCGTAGCTGCCGGCTTCGGACATCACTGCGTTCTTTGACGAAAATAAAAATAATTAAACATATTGTATATCACGTACAAATAATTTAACTTATATTTATTTCCTTTGGCCTTATTAACAATTTCCACGTAAAACAAAGTGCATAAATGGCAAACTCTAACTTGATTTTAAGTGACTTTACTTTGATTTATCGAAAAGAATCTTCAGGTTTGAAGCGAAGCAATATAGTAAAAATGGAAAATAATCCGGAAGTTAGACTCGAGTGTATAGTTCCTGAGAAGATCTCCTGAAAGGAGAACGTAAAAACGTCGGAATAATTCATACTTCGTATCCTGTTACTACTCCGCTCCGTTGCGAAACTCGATCGGCTACTTATAAAACCGGAAAAACGTTGGTCTGTGCCATGAAGAGAGAAGCGTACGGTTAACGAAGCGACTCGCCCTGGCTAGAAGTAAATTGAAATTGGATGCAGTGACGCGAATTATTACAATCTTTCCGGTTACGTCTGGAAGCAATGCATTTTTCCCAAACTCTTTGCTTGCGTATCGCAGCCATATAACACTTAATAGCTTTTCATTCGTATCTTCCATTATTAAATATTGCACAAAAAAAAGTTATTGTTGCAATCTCCGTTTTGCCGACAAATAAGCTTAATAAAATGAACAGGCTAAACTCGAAACATAAAAAGGATTCCATTATTTCTCAAGCATATTCAGAAACTTACTGATAAGGCAAATGTACAAGTACTTCAGTGGATTTGGGACCACCTTTGGCGAGCATGCCTTAAAATTGAGGCACACGTAAGTAGAGTCGAATAGCGATCAGAAGACACTTAATGGTAGATATTGGAATGCGATGTTCAACATTTTTTTCCTGGAGATCTAATGTATAGAAAATGCTGAAAACTTGAAAAAATGCGTTACTATGGTATGTGGGTAGAACAGAATCCAATCTGCAAACTTTCTGATTTTGTTAAGAATTTACCCCTTGGAACATGAATTTTTGACATTTTCACTATATTTTTTGTCCGATTCTGATGGATGGAATTTAATGAAAAAAATTCAAAGATGGAATATTACACGAGTAGCGCCCGTATGAATGTTTTCAAATTTTTCCATCTGTTATTTCCGTTCAAAAAAATTCCATGAAAATTGTACACTTTTATATTTTGCCAGATCTGAAGCCTCCTTGTGTACGATGTTCAATACTTTTTTTCTGTGGATTTGACGTGTAGAAATATCTGAAAATATGGAAAAATGTATTACTATAAGAGTAGAACATGTGAGAATTTTTTCGATAAGATTTAAAGACTCTCAAATCTTGCTAAATTTTGAAGAGATGCTTCAATACCTTTACCATCTGTTTCCTCCCATTCCGGTGTATGGAATTTGATGACAAAATTCAGAAACATACTTCTACAGCAGTACTATAAGCATACATTTTCCCAACTCGATCTACTGCTTATTTCTACTAACAAAAAAATTATGAAAATCGTGATTTTGCTACAGCATAATACGATGACGAAGTCTACGATCAAGCGTTTCTGTTTGTAACCACTAATTGACCCTATGTGCAGACTATTGCAACCTTTTTTAAATACTATTCATCAAAGGTCGTACAAAATCTAACCAATCCATTGAGGCATCAGTATAGGGTGCATAGAAGTGTTTGCTCTTAGCAGTCACATTAAGAGGACATTGTTCTGTCTGGTTACATGTACGTATACATACTCTATATTTTCGGATCAGCGAAGACTTTTACCGCATTGCAGCCTTTGTTGCAACCCATGTAATTCATAAAATTGATAATAAAGTCACATTGTTTGGGCGAATCGCTTCACTACATAATCCTGAAATAGTCTAACAAAGGTGTTCTTATAGCACTTGCTGGAGAACGATTTTGCTGCACGGTGTAGGACCAATAGCTATCTTCTGATTCCACAGTTTGCTCGCCGGCTTAATAGGGAGATTCACACGAACGCAGTACAATATCCGGTAGAGGAAATATTAAAGGAGTCATTTCACGTTCCCTCGATTCCATCCGCATGACGAGCCGATTAATGGTTGGGAATAATATCCGACGACCCCGGCTCATTCCAGATACGAAGATAAGAAGAATTCGTGAGCGCAGCGAAAGGTGCCGGAAAAAACGTCGAACCTTGCGAGACACAGACGGTTGAGTAACAGATTGTGATGTATAGGGCGAGGAAGTACGAAACAGGGGGCGAAAAAGAGGAAGGAATTCCATCGTAAAGCAACGCGCAGCCAGTGATTTGCGACTGGTCCTACGGGTATTTCCGTGGCCCGGACAAAATAAATTGTTGTTTCCTCTCGAGAATTCGAGGAGGACGAACCCGTAGCCCGCGAATGCCCCGAACAATATCTTTAGTACCTTCGAGAGCCGGGAGAGGTGAGGCCACCCACCCCCACAGCGCCCAATATCTCTCTCTCTTTCGGTCTATCTTCCTCCTCTCGGTTTCTTTCTACATAGCGCCGGTCGGTGTCCCGCTTGAACCGCGTTCAAGACTGAAATTTATGACACGTCGCGCATTTATATTCCCGCACCTTCCATAAATTTTACTTTACGCGCATGTAAGTGGCTCCACTTTTGTTCATAGATTCCTACGACTGTCAGATTTATGCTCGCGTACGTGCCGCGATTCGATGCCTGGGACACGGATCGGGCGGGAACTGAAATGGAAGGATACTACCTTAATAGCTGTTAGGTATCCCATCTTAACCGGCCGAAATAAAGACGTTCAGATACCTTCATGAAACTCTAGATTTTCGGGGACCGTTGAATACGATAACGATAAAATCCCATTCGATTCTGACCACTAGCAGTGAGTTGTCTTTATAAAGAATTTAGTTTTACAGAATACAGCTTTATCAGCAGTCCAGTCCGTGGATCTGAAACCGTAATTGAATCTGAAACTGAAATTTTAAACTCTTCTTCCAATTCTGTTAATTTAATTCCCTTCTTTTCTCTTAATTCTTACCTATCTGTATTTCTTTCTAATTGTAACATCTGTCTCTTATTTCCTCTCACTTTAATTGGGCTTTTCGTTCTACTTTATAGTACATTATAATGGGTTTCTACCTACAAATAAAATATTATTATTGTCATTAACCCTTTGAGCGCTGCGTTGTACGGCGTTAAACGTGCACCGTGGGCTGGTCACTCTTTATAAAAATGCCTATGGGCTACGTACTGTTTAAAAGTTGAGTAGATTGAATTTTCATTGCAGAGTATGTTGATTGCAACTGAAATAAATTATGTAATGACCTCAAGAGCCTTAATAACCTTTTTTTTCATTAAGCAACACAAGCAACAAAAATTTCATTAAGCAACAGGAACAACATAACAATAATGTATAAGAACGCGTATATGTATGGATTCATAGCCAAAATCGAATGGTTGTATATAATGCATGTATATAGGTTCATAGCGCTCGAAGGGTTAATCTTTTAGGCACGACGTGCCACTATAGTGGTTTTCGCGGATGTCGTCTCTGTGAAGAACGCGCCACTATAGTGGCTTAACGTGTATAACTAAATTATGATTTTAAGAATTATATTATGAGAAATATACTAATATAATTTTAAGAAAAATTATAATTTAATCATCAAAAACTTCATTCCAATGTACTCAGAGAATATCTGTCTGTTACTCATTGCATTTACGCAATTCGCGTTGAATTCTGCTGTACAGAAAAACAGCCCCGCTCAAAATTCTGCCGTACTTAAGAGGTTAATATTTATTTAACAACTTTTTTGGTATATCCGCCGTGATATCTATATCCACCCTAATAGCTGCATGTCTTTTTCTCATGCATTTTCGGAACCTCTTCATCTCTTCCCATTCCTACACATCTCCAGTAATTGAACTGATAACGAGAAAAGATCCAAATTTCGGCTGCGCGGCCTATCAATCATATTCTTCTCAGAATATAAACTTCTAGGATATAAGCCTTGAACCGGATAGACGCACGGTGAAATTTTATCGTCCACTCGTCATGAGGTGAAAAACCTTTCCGAAATAGAATTCCATCCTTAACCCGCGCCATTCCGTTTGATAAACTCTCGCGAACTAATCCCAGCTCTCCTCCTCGATGATTCCAAAAAAAGAGATAAAATCGACGATTGAATCGATCCCTAGCGACCAGCCATTTTCCCGAGGAAAAAAGTTTCTTGGGCCGGTGGTTCCGTTAGCTTATATTACATTGACGGGTACCATGCGATGATCGGTTTACGGGAAAATCGTTGGCTCTCTCGTCGCCAGGCCGTTTGTCCTCGTAAAAAAGGTGGGAGCCAATCCAGAGGATAACGGACAACCCGGCGGGAAAAGCTTTCACCGTAGGAGATCTGGACCGTACCACGCTGCACCGGCAAGCCTGAACTTTCCGAAATTTTTTTCCTCGCTCCACGTTTCTCGACCGTTTGGTATTATAAAAGCTGCATCCTTGCCCCGTTACCTCTCCCCTAGCCTCGGATCTCCATGGATCGAACCGCGTCGCCGGATAATAGGATGAGGATCGTACGTTTTGCTTGCCACGCTCTGTGGCCGCTTAAATCGAATCTCTCCGGATACCGTTGCAAACGACGCAGAGCGGAGGGATAAGTAGTTAAGATATCGAATGAGATCACGTTTTTTCTTCGACGCGCGGTCCTATTTCCAACGTTACGCTATCTCGCCATCGCATTCGATGAGGACCCTTCTTGAATCTGCGATAATAGGCTTTAGCAAATGATTGCGGGACGATTTTCATATTTGAGTATATCTTAATTTCCCCCAAGGCAACTACTGTGTAACATGAATACAACAATGGCATAAGTTCTATAACATTTTGTAATATACATAATACGTAAAACTGGCTCACATAATTTAGAAGCCTTAGCAATATGCATGTAAGATCAAGTACCAATATACTTTTAATATATTCGCCAAAGATGGTCGAAAATTATTTGGACAGCTTTTATCTGCTACATAAAAGTCTCAAAACTGGGTAACACTTGAAACTTTAACTGTTAATAATTTTTTTAATATTGGAGAAACTAAGTCCAACTCCAGCTCAAATTAGAGCTTAGACTCTCTATTATAACTATCAATAAGATTATTTAACAATTTTGACAAATTATTCTTATGAAACGAAAAAAATTTCACGAAAAGAAATAAAAAACTTGACGAAATTTTAATCTGAAATATTTGCAAACTTTAATCGTCGATAACTTTGTTGGTATTAAATCGATTTAGTTTGTTCACGGATCAAGTCAAGGTTGAACTTTCTACTTCAATTTAACTCCTCTCGCAATTTTACCTAAACACACTATTAACAAGTGAAAATCAATATTGAAGGCAAGCATATCCAATTATTATTAAAATCGTATTCCAATGCGAAATATTATTCAACTTCAATTACGTACAACTTCGTTAATAATTTGATTTGCGTGATTCACAGATCAAAATGATTTGCGTGATTCACAGATCAAACTTGCGCTTCAAGTCTCTACTTTAATTCAGTTTTTCTAGCAATCTAAGCTAAATTTAATACTTATATTAACGATTAAAATTCAATTCTAAATTTTATCTAATTATAAATACTGAGCTAACTAATAAAAAAAAAACTTACTAATGGGAAACAACATAAATACTTAGTGGCCTAAAATTTCATTAATAATGAACAAATTTAATTGAACTTTGCCTCATATTCAAGCTAAAAATCTACGATAATCCATCCAAATCGAGCCCAAACGGACGAAAATTGACTTTGAATAAAACATAGCCCAATTTTGAGGATAATGAAAACTTTTGCTAAACTTCACTCGATAATTGTGTTAGTAAAAAAACCATATACTTCGTGCGCAACTCAAATTAAAGCTTGAACTCTCTACTTCAACCGAGTTCCTTTTACTTTTAAAAAACTTTTGCTTAACACATTTAGTTTTTCTTTTAAATGCTGTAATTATAAAAATAATTACCCATAATGGAACAAGAGGTTTGTTATTATAATTATTTTGCCGTGTTTATCTGATCTTAATTGTTTCCCTTCTTGAAACTAATTCTGTATCATTAAATTATTTTCAAAAACAGTTTAAGTATTAAAGTTTATCATGATTTAATGATGTAATGCATATGCGTAGAAGCTAAATATGTCGTTTAAAATATGCTTAACCGTGGTGCCGTATTTAAACGAGAAGCTGCGGTTTAGGGACAGTTTGACACCGTTACACCCCCTGGGTAATCTTAATCCAATTAAACAGCGTGTGTAATGGAATTACGTTGCGTAATCGAGCCCGCTACAAATTCGATTAACTTTTATATGTTACGCCAATCAGTTTGGCAAATATTCCTCGTTTAATCAGCCTGCAAGTTAGGAGAGTTCGTTTTGATCGAACAAAATATGACTATGAAGCAACGTTTATACAATAAGATTAACAATAAACGAAACAATACAATTGTTTATCTTATTCCTATAGCGAACTTTCCAATTTTGTTCAATGTGAAAAAAGGAGAAATAGCAGTCTGTTTACAAATTTCAAGTCCGGATTTGAGATTTCAAACGGCAATTTAAAGCGGTGGGTTAATTCAAACGTGTTAATACGTTATAAAAACAAATGTATCGAATTTTGAAATTTCGAATTTACAAATTCTTTTCCACGTTTGTCTTCTACAAAATAACTAATAAAAAACAAATGAGAAATGTGGTAGGATGAGGTTTACTGGTTTCAAAAAAAACTTAGCGTATCTCAATTTTAGTATATAATATATTGTATAGTAGATTACAAAATAACGATTTCAAAAATATAATTTACAAATTAACCAGTCATGCGTTTCTGAGTCTGCATCCTTCTATGATGATTCATCAAGAGAGCACATCATTTCAAATGGACATTCTTCATCTCGATCGGGATAGAGAGCTTTCATTGTAGATAATGGACATGGCAGGTATGCAGGACAGCCTGGCAAAGGTATTGGTCTCTCTTGATGCATAAAAAGAACGTGAGGAATTCCAGTACAGCTGAAATAAGCAAATATTAAATGTTTTAGATATACTTCATATCGTTTAAATAAACGACGAAAAGGGGTTCAAAATTATTTGAGCTATTCGGACATGAATGCTTAGCATACTTACTCATACAACAAAAATGCTATGTTAGTTGCAAAAGCATCAATAACTCCAGTTCTCCACGCTCTATCATTGGCATACATCGGAAATAAATCATGCGTTAAGTGAACATCGTCTTTGTAAACGCCTAACAGAGCCAAAAATTTCAGAATCGTCCCTGAGTGAGTAAAGTACGCTGATACCATCGGCCCCTCTTCTGACCTGTAAATAAATGATTAATTAATTACATCGATTTTGTTATAATCCACTTGTGTAAGGGTAAAGGGGGAGAAATTAAGGAACATACATAAGAAAGTCGAAAACATCTCTCAAAAGAGGACAGGCTTGTTCATAGGTCAGTTTGTAACCATATCCATCTACCCAATAATATCCCAAATCGTCTGCAAATTCCAATACCTGCAACATAATGATTTATTACGATATTAATTTCAAATATATTACTTAAATTAAATCAAATTCTTTTGGATTTAATGCAGGGAGAATTTGAGATGGTTTCTGGATTTAACATTAAATGTTTTAGAAGATTACTTATTATAATTTATTTGTTTGAATATTCAGGAATTATATTTAAGAGAAAATAATTTTAAGTATTATATTTTAATTATTATTTTATTGTTTATAATTCATATTTAGTTTTATTATGAATACGTGAAATTTTTCCCCGAATTCAATATAATAAATTAATATGAACTAATTTATCGTTAATAATTTTAGTTTATTTAAAAAATATTTATATTATTAATTATTGATTGAATTTGTTTTTTATTAATATTCAAAATTAGAAAGCTATTTTTTTCATTATGTATTTAAAACATTTACTTATTTCAAATTCATTAATTCATTTTTAAAAATTATTTAATTAATTAATATGAGTAATAAAAATAATTCTTGAAGACCTACTTTAAAATCCTGTAGGGAGAATATTTTACACCACGGCGACTCGGAATTTTCGTACCACGATGTCTCGAAACCGCACATCACATACATCAAGCGTACACTTTCTGAAATAAACATTTTTTCATGTTTGTTTACCTTCTCCAATTCCTGTGTATTATGATTAATCATTACCTCGATCAACTTGATAACCGATACGTTTAGAAACATTCTCGATCATCCCTTTGTAAAATTTGCTTTCCATGAACTTTTCTTTCTCGATCAGCGCGCTTTGATTATGCTTCACCTCAGAACGCCAACGCTGACAACGCTTGTAGAACTATAAACTTAAAAATAGAATGATCAGAAAACAAAATTTTATCTCCCGGAAGTGATATGGTTATAAATTATTACTCTCAACACAGAATCCCGGTGTTCTGGTTTCGGATATTGAATTTTCTGAGCCATGTGTTTACCAAACAAGCCAATAGCAAAACTCTTTGCACTTTCCTCTGTACGTTGAGTGGCAGTATACTTAAACTAAACATAAATCTTATGTAATAAACATTATATGGAACTATGTGTACAAAGAGTTAAACATTTTTTCTTATATGTATTACCCTGTAAGTTCGATTATTGTAGGTTTCTGGCATAATAGTATAAAATCTAGCCTGGTATCTTTCGCTAAGATCAATCATTTCATTTTCTCCTTCCTCTGCCAGTTTCATCACATCATCTTCGGTGAAAGTGATCTTCCATTGTTCAAATAAATTTGCAACTTTCTCTGACAACTCTGTCTCGTTTCTCTCATAGTTTTCCAGGATAATCTTCCGTAATTGTGGCAGTCTCTCAATCATGGTTGATATGTATTTTTTGCCAGGATATCTCGAACCATGTCTTAAAATTAACCATATCTTCTTCGGCTCACATCCTGCAACGGTTCTACGTTAGCATTACTAGGAAATAGAATTATCTCATTTAGTAATAAAATCATACTACCTGGAATATACAAAGGAGTCTCATTCTCATTTGCTATAAATCTGTACGCTGTTTTTGTCGCTAGTCTACACGTATAGTCATCATTATACAAAAGGCAATTACGGGCGTGAACAGATAGTGCAATTAACACATTAATTATTAAAAATATATGAACATTCAATATCGCCGGCATCGTCGAAGTAATTTTCATCTGCGTAAAACCCATAAAGTAAAGTACGTTACACGTATCGAATGTTACATATCGCTACGAAATTGCTAAATATATTTCATCTTAAAAATGCACAAAGAAATCATTTCATTATAAATGTTATATCGTATAAAAAATATTCGTTAAAATCAACTTAACCTTCATATTGTATTATTGAACTCCTCGTTGTACGATTCAAACATCAGCGCAATGTAATAAGCTTTGGTTTAAATAAAATATCAAATGTACAAATGCTAAATTTATCGCAATTAACTAAGTATACTTATTATATTCATATTTATGCTACTATATCACCATCACCAACCACCGACAGAAGTTTGAATGATTTGAATCGAAATTGATCCAAAGAAAAACAATCAGTATTCACCAACATTGGGCATATCGTGGGGTTTTTTTACACTAGGCATCTAAAAGGCATGCGCTAATGACGTCACGGCTGAAGAAAGTATATAACGGCATAACCGTACATAGTGTTCATCTTTTGTAAAGGAACTTCAAAAGCGGCGTGTATTTTTTTTTTATTTTTAAGTGAAAAAACGGCATGTATTAAGCCTATAAACCAATCCAAACAATTCACTCTCAATCTGAATCTAATAGTGATGGTCATTCGGTATATCATTTATGTTACCCCGTATTTATAGCTTCAATTCTTGTTTTAATTTCAAATAATTAAATCAGCTAAAGATAACCTATTTGTATTTCTAAATAAACTAAATAAATATTATTGTAAATAACAGTTAACGTAACATATTATTTCTAAGATCATTTTTCAAAACGTTTTTCAAATTCCAAGCCTAGCTTCGTACTCAGGGCCTAATGCTACCTTCAAATCGGAAAAATAAGTACGTCATTGGGTTGCAGCTAGTAACTTGTAGTACGCATGCTTCAAAAATCCCACGTAGTGTCGGTATTGGCCGATATTCAGATATACTATGTTTATCGACAACTGAAGAAAATTAGGTAGTATTGGTGCGTATTACTGAAATGATGAACGTTGTTTTATTTCTATAATAATTACACATTATTGGAATAACATGAAGTGACTCTTGTTTTTAACAATTAAAAATACGTCATGAATACGTTTTAAAATACTATCTCGTTTTCATTATTGTTAAAATATAATAGAATAATAATATTCTAACCTCCTCGTTTCTTTAACTTCTACACTTTTTAACATACAAATAAACTAAAATTATTTATTGATTATAAGCCGTAAGTTTACAAAGTTCTTAAAAAGTAAAATTTGTGTCATTCGATGCGTGATTAAACGAAAATTGTTCATAAATGTTAGTACACATCTGTAATTCTTAATAGAGATATAATTACAGACATTCATATCAACTTGTAACTAAACTGTTTTGTAATTTAGATGGGGAAGAAAAGAAATATTCAATCAACACCCGCACCAGTACCTGGCCGGGTGAAAGTTGAAATTAAAGATGAATTGGGTAAGAAGAAATATTGTATTTATGTCTAATATACTGGGTCGATAACTAAATGATTGCCAATTTTGTCACATTAAATGTCTTTACAATTACATACATTAATTTGTATACAATCTTATGTCTAATAAATTCTTTTCCATTATATTGAAAATTTTAAATGTATAACAAACAATTTAATTTTAGAAACGGAACTTGTATGTTCAATGACAAAATTCGTAATTATTTAATCATCAACCCAATATTAGAGGATTTGTGTTATTTTGATATATATTGTAATATATTCTATTTCAGGAGACAGCGAAGTTCTTGTTGCAAGAGATCGCTTGAAAGGCGCCCTTAGAGAATTATTACAACATAGTGACTCGGGATCATCGGCTGAATCAAGTGAAGAAAGTTCTGCACAAGAGAAACATCATATGAAGAGAATGTAATATTTTTACATGTTCATCCATCTCTTTTTGTTATCAAGTAATAGCACCTGTTTTATGATATTCAGGTCTAAGGCTATGGGTTTCTCACAACCACGCAAAGTACGTCGCCGCAGACAAGTCCAAGCTGACACCCTGTTCCATCATACTTATGTAATGAAATTATTCGACAGAAGCGTTGATTTAGCTCAATTTCAAGAAGATACACCACTCTATCCTATATGTAGGGCATGGATGGCAAATCAGCCAAGAAATCCTAATCTTGTACCAAAGTGAGTAATGAAATAATAATTACATTGTATGTTTGAATATCATTCACTTATTTTAATGTTCATACATAACAGTCTCATATTATCTAATTCTTCCAAATACAATTTAGGTAAATATTATGAAAAATAAAATAAAATAGCTCAAATAATTTCAAACCACCTTTGATGAATACACGTAGAAAACATGGTACATGCATGTAGAGCCAAGTATTTGTAATCAAGTTTCCATACGTGACTGTACATGCGTGTGCCATACTTTTCAAGTATACCCACCAAAGGTGGATTCCAAGTTAATTAAAAAATGTGTATATATTGGGTAATCATAATTGTCAACAATACTGTTGAAGAATACGATATTAATATTTAATATTTTATATGTTTTAAAGTAATAAAATTGGTCAAAGAAAAACCCAATCTGTGTACTGTTGGTTTGTTCAGAATACGCAGTCCAAGTCCGGAAATAGTAAATGAGATTAATGTAAGTAATAACATATTGGATAGTAATGGGGAGATTCGCGATATTTATTACTTACCGCCACCACTACCTTGTGAGGAAGCTATACCTAGAAATCGTGTACCATCACCGATACTTAAAGCAAAGGAAGACTTAAATTTGGATTATGTAAGATACCTTGTATCAAATAAATTCTCATTATTTATCTGTTATACTTTTTATGATAGAACACACATTAAACATGATATATCTTAGGAAGGACAAACCTTGAAGTCGCGAGAAACATTGCTGAAAGAACACAGAGCACATTGGAATGCTGTGCGGAAAAAGTGGCATCAACAGGCTCATAAGAACGAGCAACGTTTTGCAGAAAGTGCCGGCATTTTAAATACTATATTCAAGAGGTCTGTATGGAAGAGTTTGGAATTGCATGGATAAACAAGTGGAATTATGTAAAAATATTTCTGAGAGTATATTTGAATGTTGTAAAACATAATTTTATTATAAAAAACATTTTTGTTTCAGGGCGCAATCAGAATTTGAATAGTCCATTTATTGGCAGATCGTTGACGGCCTATTGACAATAAATTAAATAATCACGTATAAATATCTTTTCTTATTCTTTGTGTTTTCCTATTGTGTATCTTATTTCCTATTTGTAGAAATATATTTCCCTTTTTATTACAATATAATCAATACTGCTACTTTTTTGCCAATTAAATCCAATAACAAGCAACAACCAATGGTTGGAATAAAAATTTTTTACAAGACAGTGATATGTAGCACAGTGACGTTTGATTTTCGACAAATTCTTACTTGTACATCGACAACAGTTAATTAAAGATGTTCCTTGTTTATTTCATACACTAAATTTATACTAAACATTTCAACGAAATTACTTGTCTACAACGAACGGGCTATAAATAATATACTTTAATTAACAGCTGTACTATTCTTAATTGATCTAAGTAGCTACTTACAATTTATTTTATCACGGGTATAAAAAGGAACTTGGAATAGTTTTAATTGCCTGAACATTGAAGAGAGGCAGTTTTTCTTTAATAGATTGTTGCTGTTACATAGAACATTAATTAAAATATTAATCCAACACGTACTTGTATACATATATCCATGGATCTTGATACTAGAATTTTCTTGGAGATGTCATTCTAATCGCTAGGAGAAAGGACAAAACGTGTGGCCGTCGAAGGCTTGAGAATTACAAGCTTCTTTATTTCTCAAATATTGACAGTCGTAACTTACAGTACGTACTTTCAACAAGATTGTTTCCCTACTTTCAATTCATTACATATCATTCGATTCGAATGCAATTTGAAACTAAAAAACACGTTCTTCCGACCTCTTTCACGGAGCAATTGTAATTTTCAAGACTTCCGAGAATTACGTATATATTTTTATCGCTATACTCCGTGCTCTCTTCTATCCATTTTCATTCATATAAAATGTAGCTAACAAGGAGACTGCATGCTCGTCGAAATCGCTTTTGAAATAATAATGCGTTAAAGTCCTAGTATATATCGAGTATTAAAAAGACTACCTTAATACCAGATACACACTATTATTTCCATGCACTATGATTTCAAAAGCGATTTTCATAGTCGTGCGTTCTCTTCGTAAGAAATAAATAACATAATTTAAATCATTTACTTTCATAGCTATCGCTATATTATCCCCACCGTTTTACCTGTACTTCATGATCATATATTATTGTAATAACAAATGTCTGTTGTTTCTCATAAACAAAAAGTTTTCTTCCTAATGTACTTTATGAATTGTAGGAAATGATCTCGCGCTTGACATCTACCCGGAGCTCGCATAACCGGAAGATTTCACGTAGTCGTGGAAGTATAGTTTGACAGAATCGTTTAATTCAGCAGCTATTGCACGTTTCATAGAAGTTCATTTGTCTGTGAGAGATAACTCCAACACTTGTCGAAACGTTTCTTCCTCCAGCATTCGCCGCTGTTCTTCTTCCAATTGTTGCAATTCCGATAATCTTAACGCCAAACGTAATTGTTCCGCTGTGTCCTCGAGCGCGTCCGATTCTTCTGCATCATTTCCTTTGTCCAAGTTATTCCGACTACTCGCACATCCTGCAGTACCGTCTTGGCATAGCGCTAGGCTGGCTTGAATAGCCCTGTGTTACGAAATATGATCATTCAGTTGAAAACAGGTTTCCATAATAATATTGATGTGTCTACACCTACGGACAATTATTCTTGGCCAGCTAAGGCTTATATGTGCATGCAGAGGGGAAATCTCCAAACATAAAGTTGAACATAAGCCGAATCTGACCAAGAATAATTGTCCGAAAGTGTACAAGAAACATAAAAAATCACTGAGAATCTATGAAATACGAAATAGGTACAGAAATAAAAAATTAGCTATCCTAGCATATGGCACAACATCTTGAAAATACGCTGCAAAAAGTATTTACACGCATACATATTGGGGTTCTTATTATTATTCAATGATCCGTTGATATCTACGGAGATCGATATGAAAATCGGAATTTTGGTGGAAGCTTCAAGCTTAGAAGGTTTGACTAAAATGTTATATCCCATTAATACAATCCAAAAACCTTTTTTATTTATTTTTCCTTTAGGAACGACTTAAGGGGATACCCTCGGTAATAGAAGTATTTACATGCATACATATTAGGGCTCTTAACTCCGTTCGGAACTTTAAAGGGGGCTTCGAGGATTATTTAACTTTACTCAGATTCACGATTTCAAAACTTCGAATACCTTTCAAAAGTTTTTTGTATCTTCGAAACACAACAGCCCTAGTAGATATACATTACATGAACATTTATCACGTAACTAATAACCATAGTAATCCATCACCCACCTTCCTGAATTTGAATTGTCAAGCAAACATGCAAAATGAAATGTTCAAAATTTGTAAAATAAAAGAAACATTCATAAAACAACATTCCTATAAATGTTAATTTTTCATACCTTTGTAACTGCCTTTCCTCCTCCGTTGTCATATTAGGCGTCGTGGGTCGAGATGGTTTTTGTGCTCTCAAAGCCTCCCATATATCAACCTTAATTATATGAATAATATAAGTATAATTATGGAAGTAAGTATGTTTATCTCTTGTTAGACTCTTTAACTATTTGTACCTCGTCGCGTTCACTTCCAACTTCCAACAAGCTTTGTTGTATGGCAAATTGCAATAGATCATCCTCTTCCTCCATACTGAATTGTGTTCGAACTTCAGCTCCTGCTGTATGGAATTAGATTATTAAGTTTTGAGTGACAATACAATACTAATAAGTTTTGAGTGACAATTACATTGTCTCAAAAGAATATTAGAACTTTTTAATGTTAAACTAAACAGCATATACAAATTGTATTTGAAATTTTTGTTGAAAATTTTAATAAAAAGAATAAAATCAAAACAAACAAATGTTTGAGCAAATTTTGTTTGTGCCTTCTAAATGAAGCCTTCTAGAATCACACAAAAAATATGTTGTTTGGTTCAGTATGAAAAAAAATTATTTCATTTTAGAAAGTGTACTTCTTTGAAATAACGTATACTCAATATCTTCCGTTAATGTTTATACAAAAATGTAACTTACCTAGTTTCTCATAGCCTACTGGAGGTTCGAAACATACATCATCAACTAAACAAGTTATTCTATTAGTTTCTTCCAAATGCCCTACGTGAGGTATTTGTTGATCCATGCCAAATATATTTCCAAATGTTATCCTAGCGTTTAATATGTGAAATAAGGGAATTTCTGCAAAAAAAGTATCCATAAAACTTGTATCACATAATCCATTTATTATAAAGGAAATGCTTACCGATTTTTACAGGAAATCCAGCTGGTAACTGCATTTGAATGAAATCTTTTAATTTTGCAAAATGTGAACTAGATATCGCCATAAGATCGACGATCGGCATAATTTGTTCTTGAAGACTTAAAGGATACTGTTCACTGAGCCATAAGGTTGCCTGCAATTTTTATACTAAATTGAATATTGTGTCATAAGAGCCAGAGGTGGGGAATTTACAGTTTCTAATATTATCTCATAATTTAAATGTAAAAAGGTTCTCCACCTCTGGTATAAACAATGTCAAAAGAAAATGATTTTCTTATTGCTACCTTAAACTTTTGAATTTTCGTATTTACTTCTTTTGGTCTA
The DNA here is from genome assembly GCA_004307685.1 of Ceratina australensis. Lineage (NCBI taxonomy): Eukaryota > Metazoa > Arthropoda > Insecta > Hymenoptera > Apidae > Ceratina > Ceratina australensis. Next base: position 64,098 of record SHCU01000395.1, read on the forward strand.
CCAATATCCCTTCCATTCAAATCAACGTCTGGATCAAAATATTCCTCCGCTGTTATGTTAGAAGGATTTCCAGTATTGCTATATTCTTCCTAAAACGGATAGCGAGATGAATTTCATTGAAATTGCGAGGTAACAAATAGTAAAACATTTAGAAAAGAAAAATTACACTAGTAGTTGCGCTATTACTGTTTTCTTGCTGCTGCTCTGCCATCCCGAGAAACGATTGAAGAGGTGTACGAGGAGCACGAGCCCGCGCTTTGTCAGGCTCGGACAAATGTTCTAATCGAGTTTTCGTAATTAATTCTACGTTACATGCACTAAACACCTTACACTCATGTCCATTAACTATTTCACTTTTGTCAGAACGCCATCCCCATAAACCAGCTTTGTTGCTAGTTAAACACATATGATTTTCAATTAAACATGTTTAATTGCGATATCATAAGTATTATTAAATAAACAAAACTAACGTTGATAATAAAATATAATTACCGTTCGAAACTAATTTTATCTGTATCTATATACGTAGTAACTATTGGGTTTGTCAACCGAGCTAATACACCTTCCTCAGAGGGTTCCATTAATTGCATATCGTCAATATCTACTAGTTTAATATGTTCAACGTATACTTTTCTCGTTTTATGATCTACCTCCATCATTGTTGCCCCATCATCTGCATACAAAAATTTAATTATTTCTTTTCAATAAAGTCTGGCACATCTTGCGTAGAACTTATAGGAATGTCATTTTCACAATGTTCTACACATCTATGGTTACCTACTATTTAGTAATTGTGTATAACTAGACTGCTTAATGGTAACAGTTTCAATAATTATCTTGCAAATATCTTTTATACGAATTACTACTTGAGAGAATGTAAACTCCTATACATATTACATTAAACTTATATTTACATTGCAGTTTGTTAATTACACTTACCACACATACAGTTTGAATTAAAATAAGTTCTAGTTGCACGTTTAAAATAATATAATTACGAGGAAATAACGACAAATAGAAATAAGAATACAAGTATACAAAACAATAAGATGTTTTCCTACACTTTACAGACAGGAAACAAAATATTAGCTACATTTCTGCATATTGCATTAATTTTTAAAATAATTCCATCACCTGTCTCATGTCCCACCATACTGAATACATAACTCCGTTCACATCTAATTGCCACTGGTACTTGTGATGCAGCTTGCATTTAATATATAAAATTAAAGTATAAATAAAATAAAGATTCTACTGTTGTGTTATAAAAAAAAATGTAAAGTAGAAAATCTGAAGATTGAAATAAACTTAAACAAGAAAATATAAACATTCATGCGTAAATCAATTTTTTAATTACTCACTTTGTCCTTTGAAAACGTAGCTGCGATTCCCACGTTGCCACTTTGTGTGATCAAATCCTAACAATGTTGTGTCTATACGCACATTGCTGCCTTGCTTGTATACCTTATAAGTGTCACTAGGACATATTCTAGAGGCAAGAGGAACTAGTAATAGATAAAACATTAGTGAAATGCTTATAGTCAAATTTGATGGAAGGATTAAGTGAATTTATAGTTACCCCAACTCGTAAATTCCCATTTCATTTCTACATAGAAGTCAGGCGCCTGAAATCATTGTTCGAGACAATTATTTATTTTAGATTCCTCAGTTGAATAACCCAGGGCACCAAATGGTCAACTCGAATTTGACATGCCAAGCACAGTTAAGAATACAGATTTGTATTGAAACTGACTCGTGGCTACAGAGATGATAGTGATAAAAAGCAAAAGAATGCTCTGTGAAATATGTAAAGGTCGTACGAGTCCTTGCATAATACAACGAAGCATTGAAATTTGTATTTATGAATGTAACTATTACTTTTTATTATAATTTATTTTAAAATAATGTTATTATATTTAAAATTATATTAATATTACTTTTTATTATAAGTATAGTATAAATATTAAATATTATTACAGTTTTATTATTTTAAATAATCTTGAAGAATTCACAACTAGAATATTTATTGTACTGGATTAACTAATGTTACTTTATAGTCACATTGAAATCGAGCTGATTATTTGTTGCCCTGAGATTTTCTATTGCAACAGTAATTCTCAAGTGTTCACAACTATTTGACAACATTTGAGGTAATGAACCCACTTGCTTGAGTTTATGAAGCAACTCTGGGATACCAGCTACCCGATTACAATATCTTTGATAATCCCTATGTGATAGCACCATCTGTATAAGCTCAGGATTGCCTGTGCCAACTGCCTCTTGAACCACTAAAAAGATAACACAGTTCAAGTTTTTCTACCAATGTTAGCTATATTATATCATTAAATAACGTAAAAATTAGAAGTATGTAGTTATTACCAGTCCATCCTTCATTGTTCTCTGTGTTAACATTAGCTTCATGTTGCAATAATACTCCAACAGACTCAATATGGCCCAATGTTACTGCCAGCATCAATGGTGTTCTTCCTCTGTTATCATGTTTCTCAATATCATGCTACAAAAATATATCAAGTTACCAAATATATATAAATTTAAGTGACTAAGGACTTTACAACTACAGATAAATTTTAGCAGATTTCTTTCTAGGTTTCCTCTATTGAAGATGACATTGAATAATGTCAATGATTAACCACTGTGGCACTTTATAAGCTTTATAAGATCAATCAATGATATACATATAGGATACATAATATCAAATGTTACAAGTCAGTGAACATTTATGGTTTCAAACACACAAGGTTTCACATACGAAGCTTTTTGACAATCTATCAAATGATTTTCACTTAATCCATCATAAAGTGCAATTCAAATAATTATAAAAAAAGAATTGTTTATTTATAACTTATCCATCAAATAAAACTGAAAAATGTACAAAACATGTTACGATTTATAATTAAATATACAAAAAGAAATGCTAGATCTCAAATATCAATAGAGATATTTTTATCACATGTATATTCATGTACATATACATATACGGTTCTTGTTGTTGTAAATGAGCTACTCGAAATGTCAAACATCAAATACAAACAAACTGACATCTGTCACATAATCGTTCCATAAAAATGTAAAAATAGAACAATTGATAAATAATCAATATATATAATAGCAATTCTATTATCATCATCTGTTTAATCATAAGACAGAGGTTCTGATAACGCTGAACACAATATAACTGAATGACACTTTTGCATTTTTTCTTTCTCTTACTAACCAGTTTTATTGCTAGTTCCTCCTTGAGTTCTACATAAAAGTTATTCCACACGAGCCAATGCAGCGGATAAATCTCTTGTATCGTGTCTATATTCACCATTTCTATGAAGTCTTGTTAAACGTTAACATGCAGTACACCAACAATTATATTACAAATTCCACGAGTTGTTCGTCGCGCAACACAAAATTTCGCTTAACGAATACATGATACCGAAACGAATAAGCAACGAATGAGTTTGATCATTCATTGACCGAAGAAAGCGGCTAGATAAGAAACCTCAAACGTTATATTGAACGCGTGAAGCAAGGTCGGGAAATGTTGCAACCTCTAAATGGCGTAAGTGGCGCTTGCACTGAAATTGTGGGCTTTTAAAAATTTATGCTCAAATTTACTTAGAAATTCAGGCTATTTAAAAACTCAATTATCTTCATTTAAAAGTCTGTGGAGATAGAGAAGTTTTGATAGAATAAATACGTAAGAGAAATGCTATTTCAATCGCCTTCTCGTCAGACAGAACAGAACGCAACTACATAACCCGAGAATCACAAGTTGCCTTTATGTTTTTTGCTTATAGAAAGATTTAATTATTATACTTCATAAAACAAATCTGTTAAATAGATTTAATCATTTTTAAATAATTTCTCCTTCCTGAATAAAATTTATAATTAATTAAAATTATTTGTATTGCCTTCCTGCTACATAATACATAAATTACATTTTCGCATTACATAGTCATTTTTATATTGTAAAAGATAATCCTCTGTATATGCATGTTTTGTACTTCGGTTACGTTTAGGATTACGTGTCTGTGCTGTTATAGATACAGAACTGATGAAATGCCCGCTTACCTATCCATATATGTATATAATACAGCATCTTAGCGGTTTAAATACTTTAGATTCTAAATAAATTAAGTAACGAAATGATTTTCGTTAATCTGTTCAACAATAAATTAAGCTTATTACATGTATACATATAAAGGACGGGACGTGCTATTTGACTATCCACACGTATATACGTATAACACAGCGCCCTGCAATTTAAATGCTTTAGATTTAAAATAAGTTAAAAAACGAGATAATAATCAACCAATAAGTGCTTATTAACCTGTTTAACAATTAATGATCATTAGAATTAGAAGAAATGGGAATAACAGGTTTGCGAACGCGACAGTGCCGCTCGTCCCGTACTATACATACGTACATATACTATACTACATGCCGAAAGCCCGGATTGTCGGGCACCGATTGACGTCACCGATAGGCGGCCAAGATGGTTGTCAATGTTGATAAGTGGTTTGGTTACACGGAGAATCAGTGATAAGCCCGCGGCCGATAGGAGCTCCGTGCGAACGAAATTATGCCTGTGAAATAGGGAAGCGGATTCGCGGAACGTAACAAGGTGCCATCATCGTGGGCTGATCGTGGCGCGGGATGGCGAACGGCGAAGATGCGGAACAAGAGATTCGCCGAGCTTTAGACGTCGTTCAATCCATGATTGACATCTCCGCTGACCGACTCGAGGGCTTGAGGACACAATGCTCGACCAGCGCGGAACTCACTCAACAAGAAATTCGAACGCTCGAGGTACATCAAATATATCCGTGACTCCCTCGATCTATCACCGTTCCTGCGTTTTATCTCCAGCATTACGATCGCCTTGACCTCGTGAAGAGTTGTTTTGTATAGCTGTCAACAAGTTTTGCAAATCCAATTTTCGTTTTGTTTGCCTTGAAAATTACGCATCGTGTTCGTCGGGAAATCGTTTAATTAATTATTCTGTATATTCCTCTTTTCAATTGGATCATTTAGCATTATTTTATTGTACTGTATGTCATCTGACATTACGTTTATAATGGGAATAGAAAAAATATTAGACTTTTTGAGATTGCTTTTCATTTATGAGAAAACTGCATTTAATTTTATAGATATTATCGAAATTGTGTTACGAGAAAGAAATTAAATATTTTTTAGGGGAAACTCATCAAATTATATTCAAAACAACTTGTAACCAAAGCCCAACTGGCTTTAAAAAAATCATTGCCTCCAGAGATGAAACAGTATCCATCTTTGCAACAATGGTTAAGAGTAGTAGGACTTACTCAAGAGTCTATTCAGGTATAAATGTGTTCTTAAGAGTAATTTAATTATTTCTGTTTGAAGGCCCTTAGAGATTTCTATTGTCACATTTCTATTACATTTTAGATGATCTGTTCTAAAGCGTCCTCTCTTGAAGCTCTGAAAGAAAAATCTGAGCATGAATTAGGTAGCATGTTGGGAGAGAATAATGTTAAGCATGAGGAGGAGCTACGTTTACTTTGTAAGGCATTGCGCAATCTTCGTCGATATATGGGTAATTTTTATTTTTACTATATTTAACCGGATAGATTTCAACAGCCATATGACAAAACAATGTCAGTGTTACCTACAAAATTAGATCCAAATAATAAATTGATAGGACCATACTTTCCAGTTTTATATGAGAAAATTCTTGAGTTTGTCAGTTAACTCTTTGAGAAAAGAAAAATTTAATCTAGCGTGCTCCAGTCAAGATTTAATTGCAAAATACTAATATTTAGCAATGTAAGTGTTATAAAGTGGATGGAAAATTGTAGTTATAGTGTCTTTATTTTTAAGCATTTTTATATTGAAAAGGATTATTATATTTTGTAAATAAAATCTAGACCAGAGCATACCAAATTTAACTTTTGTGTTTTCAAAGATGAACCAAAAATTCTTTCATGTAAAGGCCAGGAGTATAGTTCCATAAACTCATATTTTTCATTATTTTTTTATGCTTATCAAAATTCATTGAAATTTTACTGACAAACGTTAGAATAGCTACATTACTACTCTAGGCCCTTAAGTTTCAGTATATTTGGTATCATATTCTTACAATATCATATTTTATATAGATGTTCTCCTAAAAGGAGATATGGATAACAGTGATATGAAATTATATTGGGATTCTTGGGATAGACATCATTTACTTACTGGAGCATCTCCTAAGCCAGCAAGATCTCGTGCAACAAGATGTTCTGTTCCTTCTGAAGATAGCATTCCATATCATAATAATAACAACAATCTTAACAGTGATATATTAGCACAAGCTTCTTCTGTTACATCTTTGTCATCAACTAGTCCTCCTACTACCCCTCTTTTACAAAGGCCAGGATGTGGTAAAATCCATAAAGCAATTGCTTCTTTCTTTTCCGGATCACTATTAACTTCTCTTATAATGTAAACTGATTTTAAACAGGAATCAAATTTCCAACAACTCCTCCTCCTTGTAAAAAGCATCAAATAGGTTTACAGAATACAATGTCACAACCAGAAGTGTTTTCTCTAACTAAGTCAAAGTCTCATGAATCACAGTTAGCAAACCGTCTTGAAAATGGTGATACTGCTTCAAGGTAAAATGACTCAATTTACAATGTTTCAATAACTTATGAATATTAGTATTATGTAGAATGTTTATTATTCTTTTTCTTATAGTGGAAACGACCCTGTTGGTACTGTAGGTAGAAGAAACCGTTTACCTACAGAACCTGGATCTTGTAGTAATAATACAGATATTACAGGGGAAAGTCCCTTTCTGAATAGTAATAGTCCAATTAAGTCACCACCTTTTTCTAGTGCAGAAAGCGACGATAACAGTTTTAAGGGAACAGGTGACGATACTCTCTGTCATTTAAGGTTGTATAAGCCATAAGGTTTCTGACAAAAGTTCAAGACACATGACAGAATGATTTTATGCAATATTCAAAGTGATAAACTTTTACAAAAATATAATATTTACAAAAGAGTGGATTTTATAAAATTGTTTGACAAGTTCTTTTAACTTATAGAGAATTTTTAAGATATGACATGGTTTTTCTAGTTTTTGGAACAATTGTACCAAACTCACAAATATTTACATTGTCTATACCTGTATAATTCTTACTTTTACTTACTTTTTATTGTGTATCTTAAGTAATAGCATGTTAGTTAATATTATTTCAACTTTAAAATATTTGTAAACTATATATTAACAATTATACAAAATTACGAAGTTCTGTTATTATATCTATATTTTTTCACAAATTAAATGAAAATTTTGCCATTCAACATAAGAGCGCAAGATGCAATAACTTTTTTAATAGCAAAATTGTGCATAGTGTCCTATTAATGTAATGTCTAATAGCCGTTGAAGTCTCAATGCTTTGTCATTGTTTTTATGTAAAGGCTCATACAACCTTAAAAGGAAATTAAAAAGCCTCTGAATGTATAAAAATCTTTAATTAATCTAAATCTTTTAATTCCTTTTTAGTAACAAGTCTCCAAGTGCCAAAGTCACCACGTACTCCGACTGTAACCCGGGGAATGGGCCATATAATTGCTCACCGCTTTACCAAAACGTTTAAAATGATGACAACCTGCGACTATTGTGACAAACAAATGTTTATAGGCACCGGTTTGAAATGCAAAGAATGTAAATATAAATGTCATCGAGATTGCGAATCCAAAGTACCACCATCCTGTGGCCTACCTCAAGAACTCTTCGACGCGTTTAAAAGAACCGTTCAAGCTGACAGTACGTTTATAAAATTTATTCAGAAATCAAACTCCAACATTAAATTATTTTTAAATCCTACGTAAATCCTTAGGTATGGCAAATGTTTCTCCAATACTAAGTAAGCCTGGTATAACGTCTCCCAATCATCATAATTCAAATTTATTGAGCTCTTTAAATCGAAGAGATCGAAAACGATCACATCCATATTCTTCTATGAACATAGCTTTTCAGGTGAGTAAGAATAACATTTCTGATTCATCGCGCCTTCATATGATTGTTGATCAATTTTGAACGTGTTTCTTAGGGCGCGGATTCTAGTTCAAATACCTCGAGCTGTAACAGCTCAACGCCTTCTAGTCCAGCTTTGCTACCTGCCAATACTAGCCAAACCCCACAGGCACCTGCCAAACAACAGTTCCACTTTCCAGGTACTTATTCCGTAGCATCTTTTAGATTCAATATTTTACCATGAGAGATAATTTTTAGATGTTATGCTCAATGAGAAAGGCGTCACACTGGAGACTCACCGACTCGAAGGTACAACCATGTCAAGTGATAGCGACAGAACAGTGAGCGTCTCGGGTTCTGGAAGTGTTAGCACGGATTCGGAGCGAACACCTGTCAGAGTCGATTCTCAAGATTCTCAAGTATCTGACGGCGAGCCTGGAGATAGTCGATGGCCACGACAGAATAGCGTACGGAAATATCCTTTCTGTAAACATTTAAGTGTTTGGATCTGTTTTTACATAGAATGATATAATATTACAGTTATCTATTCGTGAATGGGACATTCCTTACGATGAACTGAAAATTGGAGAACCTATAGGTACTGGAAGATTTGGTACAGTGTATCGAGGCTATTGGCATGGTAATGTTGCGATTAAAGTCCTGAATATGGATTACTATTTAGACGATGACAAAACATTGGAAGCATTCAAGTTAGAGGTATGTACAAACAGTTATATTGTTTCTCATAATTCGAATGCTTTCACTAATACAATTTAGCGCAATTGCGAGAAATATTAAATTTCATATGTACTTATTTCAATAGCTTAATCTAATGCCTACGTATCAGCTTACATGTAGCACAAAGTAATTGACTAAATCACAGTAATAATATTAAAACACAGTTGCACTAATTTTCTGAACTACAGATATTGACATACTCTTATTCTGGAGTTATTAATATTACAGAAATTACTATGTGAAGCATGAGATTGTGGTATATTATAACATAGCTATAATACCATATTTATTGAGATTAAATGATCTTTATTATTGAAATTATTTTACATTCAAATTTATAGGTGGCTACATTCCGAAAAACTAGACATGAAAATCTAGTTTTATTTATGGGAGCTTGCATGAAGCCTCCGCGCTTGGCGATAGTGACTAGTATGAGCAAAGGCATGACTCTTTACACTCACATTCATTTGCGTAAAGATAAATTTAATATGCATAAAACCACTATCATCGCTCAACAGATTTCTCAGGTATATTCACAAAGGATGTTTAAATAAATCTTTTAATCTATTAGATTTACCGCTTGATAGGAAAAGATCTTTTCTAATGAACCTTTTAAACATTTAGGGAATGGGATATCTTCACGCTCGGGGCATAATTCACAAAGATCTCAAGACCAAAAACATATTTTTTGAAAATGGAAAAGTTGTAATTACTGACTTCGGCTTATTCAGTGTTACTAAGCTTTGCTATGCAAACAGGTAAGTCTTTTATCCAATTGTGTTTAACCCCTTGCCGTGCCGGACAACAAGCTTTTATTTCCTTCATCTCATGAGTTAGACTTGTTTGGTCCCATTCATTTCCGATTGTGACCTGTGATGTAATTTTGACGTTCGAACTGTATTTGTTTCCATGAGTCTGACTTGTAACCAGCATTATTGAAAAAAATTTCTCAGCGTGGAATTCCTCCTATTCCCATTTATTTCCTTCCTCCATCCGAAAAATCCCTTACTAAGAATTAGGATTTCATAAAATGACAATATTAACACTAGATTTATCAGACCAGTCATTTTGACTGGTCGTACAAGTTCAATTCAAAATTCCTACTGCATATAACATTTGCTTTCCAAAATGATGTTATGACTTTTGTAGCTATAAGTAAGGAATACATTTTATGAACTTAATGTTACTTTATATGTATTAGTAACAAATATATTTTATAACTATATAAATAAGTATATTTAAATAGATGGTAAATCTAGTGTTAAAATTGTAATTCTTATAAATAATTGCAGAATGATGAGTGTTGATAGTAGAAGAGTCCAAAAAATTGTGAAGCTGGTGAGTTAGTACATCTAGAACACATCTAAGACTCATTTAAAAATACATATCTCTAATACTTTTTGAGAGAAGAGATAAGCCAAATATTGATAATAGAAAGTTGAAAAAAATTCATGAAGCTAGTGTGTTGCATCTAGGATATGTACAACTCATTCAAGTATCTCTGAAAGTTTTTTAAATAAAAGTTCTTAAGGCTTGAAATCTTAATAAATGGAAATATCAAAATTGTATTTCTTATAAACAACTGCAGTGAGTGCATTGATAGTGGTATATTGAAAAATTCTCGAAGTTGAAGGAACACTGGGAAGGGAAAGAGCTTCATTTGTTGCAGTGATCCTTTACCACTTCCCCTCAAGTCCAAAAATCTCTTCCATATGGTAACATTGTTCATAATATATTTAATCCAAAATTGTTATCACGAGTATTGTTCGTCAAAGTGCGGTAAGGGGTTAATACAAAAATAAGCGTGATTTTTAATTTGCCATGTTTGTGATTGTAAACAGAAAGGGAAATGCGCTGAGCATACCGCCTGGCTGGTTATGTTATTTAGCTCCTGAGATTGTTCGACGACTGAAACCACAACAGAATCGGGATCAGGAAGAATTGCCTTTTACAGAAGCTTCTGACGTTTATGCGTTCGGGTAAGTATGACAAGGGGGTTTAAAACACAAATGCTTGACATATATTCTAAAAATTTATAAATATTACCATAGAACTGTGTGGTATGAGCTTCTATGTGGAGAATGGCCTTTCAAAGGACAACCTCCTGAGGCAATTATTTGGCAGGTTGGCAAAGGCATGAAACAAACTTTAGCTAATTTACAAGCCTCCCGTGATGTAAAGGTATAAAGTATAATTTAATTGAATATTTTCTGATATTGAAACAGGCAAGACATTTGTATGGCATTTCTAATTATTTATCACTGATTTCTTTATGTATTCGTAGGATATCTTAATGCTTTGTTGGTCGTATCATCCAGAAAAACGGCCCGATTTTGCGAAATTGTTAACTACCTTGGAAAAGCTGCCTCGCAAAAGGTTAGAACGTAGCCCTTCTCATCCTATACATCTTTCTCGTTCTGCAGAATCCGTGTTTTGAATACATTTAAGTCTATTTAAATACACTGTTGTTCTCGTAGTGTAAATATAGGACTGCGCAAGTATCGCCAGATCTTTGTTCGTGAAAAAAAGTAAAATAATAATCACTGAAAGATTTATCCTGTTTGTCCTTCATTTAGTTTAAATAAAACGTCATTAAAAAAATAAACGTGATGGAAAAAATTCACTGATGTTTTATTTCTGAAGTACTTACATCTTTCTGTGTACAGAATCATATTTTATGGTAATGAATAATGTAAAATCTAATTAGCCATCATAAGGTAAAAAAATACTGCATGTAACATATTGTAATGTAAACAAAGAAAAGCATCATAAGAACAGATCAGTTGTATACATCTTGCAGTTCTTGCAACTGTTTTCGAAGGTACGCAGCTCGTAATTTATTTAAAGCTATCCTTTTTTCAAATGTCAATATCAAAGGTTTAGTAATTATGTCCGTTATGTGAACCAACGCTCGCGTCCTCACTGCAATTTTTATTTCATATAGTTTTTTATTTATAATAAATGAAAATAAACTAAACTAAAATGAACTAACCAGCATCATTATGTATGTTAACAAGAATATCTTGTTGATCCCTGCATGTCATTTCTTCCTCTTCTTGAACAAATATTTTTATTAAATCTGTCATCGTCTAAAAGATATTCAAGATCAAATGATTATGAATAAATTTTACTTTCAAGTTAACTTTAGATTCAACTTACTTTCAAACACGTGTCAGATATTATTGGAGTGTGTACAATTTCAACAGGGATTTCAACTTCCTTGTCATTCTGAGATTGGAAACAAATTAGAGAAATCTCTTGTTCCTAGAAGAATTATTTTAGGATGTGAAAATCAGATGATGCTGAATTAGTATACCAAACTATTATATACCTTGGATTCTTTGTTCTCTGAGAATACTGAGAATATTAAACCCACAAAACTAGGATCCATCATTTGGTAACTTGTCTGAGTCCTACAATCTAAAGGCAAACGTATTAATATGAAAGCAACAATTCAGTTATTGTTCCCATTTGTACGTAAAACATTTTTGGTGAACTGACCAACGTGAGATGGACAAACTGTTATGTGAGGATGAGAATGATACCATCCTAAAACACGTACAGGACGTTTTAATTCCTTTTTTAATTGTTCTGCCACATCACAAGCTTTTGCAAGCTGCTCTGACGAAATCTCGACCCTATCTTTCTGCTTATCCGAACGATTCAGGATAATGACAGCCATAATTTCAGCAACGCTTGATTCTGTCTAATATAAATCATTGATGAAATGAATACTTGTTATAGGTGTTGTCTGTACAAAGTAAGATATATACATACATTTCCAAGAAGCAAGCCCATTACTTCGAACTTTTCTGTTGTTAGAGCATGTTGCAAACATACCATGTATACATCAGTTTGCAATTGTACTTTCTTTAATGCTACAGTATTCATTTTGTTAATCTTTGGTATCAGTTTATCTATAGAATCAGTATTTATAACACAAATAGAAATCTGTAATTAATTGTTGTATGTAAAATGAATTTTAGGAACAGAAAATAAAAACCATTAAAAAGAACACAAAACTAATTATCAGTAAAATTGTCGTTTATATCTATTATATATTTAAAATTATTTTTTCAAAACATGGTTAATAATGTCACACCCTTCTGTGACAACCCAAGAAGTAAGACTAAATAACATTTGTTATTAATTCCTATTTTTATAAGAGTTGATAATAATGAATAATAGATATCATATTTAACGTGTAACTTATACGTACATAATTTTTTAACACATAACAACAATATTGCTTCAATTTTTGTATTCAAAAGATACGTGTAATGTATAGGATGTGTATTGTATGCACATGTATATACATATATCACATACAGGTTTCATTCTCCTTTCACTCCATGGACCTGAAGGACGGAGCATAGTCGCGGAAATCCGCTCCTAAAGAAGGAAGGCAGTGATGAGAGATTTGAGGAACTTTCCGCAGCGCCGCCAGTTGCGGAATAGTGAACTAATGGCTCGATGAGAGATCCGAGGAATTTTTCCTCACAGTTCTCCTGTGGCCGCTTGGCGCCACTTGTACTCATGTGGCAAATTGCCGCTCTGTGTTCTTCCTGGTCGTCTTGTGGCGGCAATTGTTAAATCGACACTCTCTTGTTTCGGAGTGGCGTCGCTTACTTGAAATTGAAATGAGCTACCAAGGGAGGAAGTAGAATTGATCATTCGGTTAAGGATCGTGAAATTGAATTTCTTTCCATTAATCGTTCTCAATTCATTTATTAATCAGATTGTATCAATCATACATTTACATATGTATAGATTCTAATCTTTTAAAATCTTCGCCTCCCTTCATCTGTATTTTTTGATTCGAGGAAAAATTCCTCGGATCTCTCATCGAGCCATTAGTTCACTATTCCGCAACTGGCGGCACTGCGGAAAATTCCTCAAATCTCTCATCACTGGTGCCGATCCATGTTTTCTGTTAATAAGGTCCATCTTACATTTTCCAAGAGGAGATTGTGTTCACGTGAATGATCCTGTCAATCTTACATTTTTTCTGGAGCACCTTGTAATGATTTTTAGGATCTTCCAATTCTAAAATTTTTGCATTTTGGTATTTTAGAATTTTGCGTTTTGGGAGTTTTTAAACGATGCTCCCTAAATCTCCGCCATATAAAAAAACATGCTGATTGAGCGCGACTGCTCGTTAATAACTGAACAATCTCGGACATTTTAACAATGGAAAATGTTGTTCTAAATCATTTCAGAAATCTTTCATTCCTGGGCGTTGCATTAGTTCCGGGACAACCTATACAATATTGGTGTAAAGCACGCGGCATTAAAATTTGTATAAGAAATACTTTGCGATAGATTTAAATACAAAAATATATGTATACGTTACAGTTTGCTGTTACAGAAATTATGATTTAAAAGTAATACCGTTCGCCGTTTGGTATTCCAAATATTCGCCTTAAAAAAAACGACTGTAAAAGAAACTATAGGTAATATTTTTCTCTATATATTTTATCTGCAGAGAATACAACTATTTTTCTACTTAAATGACCCAGATTCTTATAATTATAATTGTCTCTCAATCAAACATAATTGGGTAAAGTATGAGACTTAACGGTACTGAACGTTTGCTGCACTGTATGCTATAGATCATTTTACTTCATGGCGAATCACGATTCATAACAATATCGAATTTCTCTCGACAAATTTTTAAAAGTACCTGGAGAACATTTTGTGTATGTCCAACTATTTAGCAAATGTAGTCGATTAATAATGAATACGTTGTCCGGAATAATGTTTTTTTTAAATCGATTATAGAGTTGAACGAAAACCGCTCGAGATGAAATGTCGGAAATGTGTGTAGCCTTCAGTGCTGGCGATCAATAACATCTGATTAATTTTCATCATATTAATAAATGACAGACAGAATGGCTAGTAGAGAAACATCGATTAATTCAAAAAACTCTGATGATCACAGTGTTGAGGTTTGTAAATTGATAATAATAACTTGCTTTATCAATATGTGCAGCAGGTTTGTAAGTTTAATATCTGGTTTACTAGTAGGAGTGTCAAAACCTTTTTATTTATGTTTTAGACACTAGCAGAAGTCTTCCGATGTTTCATTTGTATGGAAAAATTGAGAGATGCTCATCTCTGTCCGCATTGTAGTAAATTGTGTTGCTATACATGTATTAGACGATGGCTTACAGAGCAGCGTTCTCAATGTCCCCACTGCAGAGCTTCCTTGCATTTACATGAACTTGTGAACTGCAGATGGGTCGAAGAAGTAACACAGCAGCTTGACACACTTCAGGCTGTTGGCATTTCAAATTCTAGACATGATGATTCTAATAGGGATAGGTATTGTAGTATCATTAAATAGCATTATAACTTAAAGAGCTCAGGGCAACAGGTGGTTAACTCAATTTCAGTTTCAATATAAAAGAACAAATTTGTTTCATGCTGCAAACTATCATATTGTTTGTGACTACATATTGCCCTGAAAGAGATTAAATTTTCGCATATAATTCCTATAATTTCTGTCTACAGACAATAGATCTTTATTTCATAAAATATTAATTTTTATTTGATACCATTTTTTAATTATAAACATCATATTTATCGATATTATCTTCATAGCCATGATAAAGAAATTCAATTTCTGTTATAAATCTGTATTCCCAACTGTATTTAATATTAATGTCGAGTAATGCATATGTATGACTACCTCAAAGATTACTTTATAGTCACTCTGATTCTGAATAATTAGAAAATCTAAGTGGCAGTAATATACAATTTTAACTGACTATTTGTTGCTCTGAGTCTCTCTTCAGTTGCTACTTTTAAATATTATTTCTTATCTTTCTTGTTAAGCAGGTGTACTGTACATCATGAGAAACTGTCTGTTTATTGCTGGACCTGCCGCAGATGTATCTGTCATCAATGCGCCCTTTGGGGTGGCACTCATTCAGGACACACTTTTAAGCCATTAGAAGAAGTGTATGAACAACATGTAACACAAATCAAGGCTGAAGTAGGTCAATTGAAAAGAAGATTGATGGAGCTGATAAGTCTTGTACAGGACGTGGTATGTTATATATTTAAAATTGAAAATATTGAATATCTTTCAATTGATATAATTTCAATCATCTAATCTTTTTTCAGGAGCGAAACGTCGAGTCTGTAAGAGCTGCTAAAGATGAGAGAGTTAGAGAAATCAGGAATGCAGTGGAATTAATGATAGCACGCCTTGATTCTCAATTAAAAGCTAAGTTGTTGACACTAATGGGGCAAAAGAATTCCTTGACATTGGAGACAGAACAGTTGGAAGCCTTGTTGCAAGAGGTAGAGCACCAACTGCACACTTCCACTCGTTCTGAACTTATAATCAAAAGTGCAGATGTTTCGCGTACAATACATCAAGTGCGAAAGAAGCCAATGACAAGTTTTGTAACGGCTCCCGTCCCAGCCGATTTTCACAGGTATGTATGGCAAAAAAGGCGGTTAGCTGATTTTGAATGTAACTCTGAAAGAACAAATTTGTTAATTACTTCAGTGTAACAAACGTCCTTACCGTGAATATTTTTATTTTTTCAATATATACTGATTAATGTTCTCAAAAGAAAATTAACATTTTTCAATGTAGAAAAATATGTTTTATGGCCTTTCTGATCAATCAGAATCATATGAAAAAATTAACTTTTTTAAGTGTATGTTACCTAATACTATTAATAAAAAAATAAACATTCCTCAATGCAGAAAAACATGTTTTATCGCTTTCTCATCATAGGAAGCCAAATAATTATTTTAAATTTAAAAAATTTGATAATAAGAAATCCTCGACCTCGAAAAATGTTTGACTTGAATGACATCTTGTCATCATAGAATTATCTGTTGGTTTCCTATGATGAGGAGGCTATAAAATATGCTTTTCTACGTTAACAAATGTTAATTTTTTTAAATGTTAAGCATTAAGTAACA
>SHCU01000395.1:81055-95769 GCA_004307685.1 Ceratina australensis
AACTTATAATCAAAAGTGCAGATGTTTCGCGTACAATACATCAAGTGCGAAAGAAGCCAATGACAAGTTTTGTAACGGCTCCCGTCCCAGCCGATTTTCACAGGTATGTATGGCAAAAAAGGCGGTTAGCTGATTTTGAATGTAACTCTGAAAGAACAAATTTGTTAATTACTTCAGTGTAACAAACGTCCTTACCGTGAATCTTTCGTGACTGAGATTTAGTTATTTAAAAAATGTACTGTAATTTGGGGTCAAACAAACAGTCGAATTAACTCTAAATTGTTGATTGATTTATTAAAGATATTAGAAAAACATGAATGATATATTTTATTTAATGTACTTTTGTAACTAGAGAAAATTTTGTTACTTTATGAAATGTTGTATTTATCATTAATTTCCACAGCCACGATTCAGCTTGAGATACAGATCTGTATTCCTAATTGTACTTATCGCGAATGTCAGGTAACAAATTAATGTATACTCTAAAGCTGACTGTTTGTTGCCCTAATCTCTATTTCATTTGATATTTGATTTGGTCAAATAATAATTAATTTTTCCAGCGAAATTGTTCCGGGATACGATAGTGCTACGTTCGTGATGCAAAATTTTACGCAATTACAATTGAAGGCAGATCCAGTGTATTCCGCACCTTTGCACGTTAATGGTTTGTGTTGGAGATTAAAAGTATATCCCGACGGAAACGGTGTTGTGCGCGGAAATTATTTATCGGTCTTCTTAGAATTAAGCGCTGGTTTACCAGAAACGTCGAAGTACGTATGCGCGATTTCATTCTGAATGGGTGCCAATATCGTTTAAAACGAAATTATTTGCGTAGATACGAATATCGAGTTGAAATGATTCACCAAGGATCCCGAGATACAAGTAAGAACATTGTTCGTGAATTCGCTTCCGATTTCGAGATCGGTGAATGCTGGGGTTACAATAGATTTTTCAGATTAGATTTACTCGCAACCGAGGGATATCTAAATACCGAATTGGATACTCTTATATTACGGTACGCGAGATACGCGATTTCTCATTCTGATTATTCAATTGTAATGTTAAATTACTTCATAGGTTTCAAGTGCGTCCACCGACATTTTATCAGCGTTGCAGAGATCAACAGTGGTATATCAGTCAATTGCTTACTGTTCAGAATCAATACGCCACTCAGATCAATGAATTAAAAGAGGTAATATTTTAATATTGTATGTAAGTTGAAAGAGAAGCATTCAGACACAAATTCGTTTCATTTTCAGAGATTGGCAATCGAAATATCACGCAATGCTATGGCGGCAACAAGGGTACCCAGCGGAGCTACATTATGTGGATCATCATCAAACGTGATGCCTTTGGTAATGCAGCAGCAATCGCAAGCTACGGGTGATCCGTTACTTACCACCAATTCTATTCGCTCAACCGAAACGTATCAGAATGGTACATCTACAAGGTAAATCATTATTCTTTTTATCAAAGCTAGTGTACACAGAGAAGAAAATGAGAGTGCTTGCGGCCCAGATTTCGGTATACCTGATTCAATACCACTTGTCTGCAAGGATCTGTCCTGTTCAGGCTGAAATAAAGTTGTGTGTGCTAAGGAGGAAATGAGAGCGTTTACAATGCAAGTTAAATTGTACCCAATTCGACAGTGCTATCAGACTATTTTATACAGGTATATATTCTGTTCAGTTCAACGTTTCAGTACGAAAACTAATTAAACTATCCTATTCAGTTCGTCTATATCTGTTCAATTAGTTGTTGTACATGCTAAATGTTAAACTGAACAGGGCAGATCCCTGTATAAAATAGTCTGGTAGCACTATCGAATTGGGTACAATGAAACTTGCATCGTAAATGCTCTCATTTCCTTTGTGGGATACATAACTTTATTTCAGCACATACAGAGCGTTTCATAAATGGTGTTCAATACTTTAGGAATAAATTACTAATACTTAGAGAAGAAAAAGAATTGTATGAATATAAGACGGGAAATTACTAATTTCTTTACTGTCCTCTGTTTTCTCTTAAATACAATCTATTTACGACCAAATAGTTCTTAATCTATTATTTTTAAGGGACTCTATTTCTCTAACTTGATATTTTTACATCAACAGGTCAGCGCAAAATGTTTCTGGTTCTGGTGGAAATAACAGTGTTTTGACAGATCAACTGATGCCCATGTGCGAACTGGGAGAGCTTTCAAATATGCGCCCACTTGGTTCTTCCTCGACATTATCCTCCATTTCATCGAAGACAAGTTTGAAGCAGCATAGACCGAACAATTTAAGCGTCATCGAAGCTGAATCGCCTAATCTGCACACTGCGAACGAAGGTTCCGCGGGAGATTGCCCGGCTACGAGCGCTCATTCACCATCTCCGTCATACTCTTCTCCGACGGTGCTTAATCAACAGCCGTTGAATCTTCTTTCTAGTAGCAGCAGTAGTGATAGTGGTGTATGGAACTTAAATTAATAGATACCGAAAATTGATTATACACATATCCAATTTAAATTAATGTCACGCGTTTTTTATAGGAATTGAGTGAACACGATATATATTTAGATGAATGCGAACATAATGAACCGCATTTAACACTGCCAGATGACAATTCTAATGACGAAAACGATGTGGATGATGAAACGATGTCAGGTACGATAGATGTTTCCGTTATTACTTGATGTATCTATGTATTTAATGTTGGTAACATTAGGTAACGGTATACACATATATGTATATGTAGATATTTGATCGATTAATGATAATGTAATAACGTACTGAATTAGGTACAAGTTCGAACAGAGGTTCTGTAGATGATGTGCAAAGGCATAGGCAACGCGAAAGCAAGTTTGATAAAGGTGTTGAAAACGAGAAACCGACGAATGAGAAACGAGACGAAGATTTCGTGAAAGAGAATGATAATTCCCATACTCCGAATCGCTTTCAAGCCGTTTTATAAGAAATATTCTGTCCCTTTTGCAAATTAACATCTGTCCCTTCACCTTACGTGATCTTATAATAAGAAATAAATATTTCCGTATACGTATTACAATAATCAAAAGTACAGGAACGCTTTAATTTTTATTTGTGTACTTCGTGATTCACTCGAATTGATCATTCAGAAGTTTCGTGCATTTGGCTCTTTCAATTTGTTCTGTCTTCTCTTATCGATGAAACTATGTAATGATATTATTTGTGCAGGAGAAAATGACGTAGAAGTTGCAGAATCCTTAACACCTTGGATTCAGAATAAGCAACGTACAAAGCAACAAAGTAACCGAGATAGTGCGGGAGATACTTGCAGGTACGTTATTTCTATTCAAATACGTGTGTACGACTATTATATTGTTTTGTTACATAATTTCAAAGAATTCAATTTGATATTCTAGATTACGAGGGAATGAAAGCTTAGAAGATGAGATTATGCTATTGCATTTATTTGAGATGCAGGATCGAAATTCTGCTTGGACGTCTCTGTGCTTTAATCAGCACGTAGACGATACCTGCGACTCAAGGCCATCGTTGACGAGTTTACAGCGGCATAATTCTAGCCCATCGCATTATAACGCAACACTGCCAAGCCACGGCTCGTCCGCACACAAGCATCACGAACTTGATGCCTCTTGTAACGAACAGTTTATTGATAAACGTTCCACGTGTCCCTCGCATCTTTGCCGGCCTGAGATGTCATGGAACATTCATAGAACGAAACTGATTCCTCAGCAAGAAATTTCTGGGCTCATGGCCTGCGGAAGTCAAACAAGATCCGAGCCAGCGACTCGCTCAAATTCCATAGACTGTGAAAAAGATCTTCCAAAGATACCTACTGTCAATAAACCTAGGCCAGAATTGAGAGTTCCAGATGGTGAGTATTATTTATGTTGAAAAGTTTTTACGCAGGGTGTCTCAGAAAAAGTGCTAGCTAGTGCGTGTATAATTTTTTCAGTAGTACTGGATAGTAATAAAATCGTGTCGAAACATTTATTATTGCGGCGACAATCATCACCGTCCTCATCTACCAATGTCAGCATTATAAATAACGAGAATAATAAGATATTTGAAAATAATAAGATATTCGAGCAATTAGTGGAAGCTTTTCAATTGTCCCCGATGTCACCAAAAGACACTGCCAATTGTTTTACCAAATTAAGGTATTAAAAGATATATTCTACATTTATTAGAATGTAGTTATTTAGAGAAATCTGAGTTCTATTGATAACATCAAAAAATCATGTTGACAGAAAAAATGTCCCACCAGAGGGTAAATCTACTAATTGCAACACTGCCAATGTCAAGCCCACTATCCTATCACTGGGACCTGATGTCCCATCTTCGTCTACGAGCAGCGCGACGACAGACACTATTCCGAGCCCTAAAAATTATAGTTGGAGCCCAGCATTGTATCAACATAAGTACAGTGAGTTCATTGTTAAGATGAAGATTAACCCCTTGGCTACTGTAGATGCTTAGCGCATTTGTGACACTGAGATCGCATAGACGTTTATTGCATTATGGCTACCAGAGACTGAATCTCCAAAATCCCTTAATCCCTGCCCAAAATTTTGCCGCTCTCGGCGTACATCGCAACTGAATTTCATATGGTATAGTTAGCGTGGGCTGTGCACATACGATCTAACAGCCTTCATGGGTTATACCTAAGTAAATCAGTTAAATAAATAAATAAATAAATAAATAAATAATAAAGAAAATGTAGCTGGTCTCAAATTTCTGCCAAGGGGTCTAAGGATTAGAGGAGTAGGAAATTATTTGATATATTTCGTTTCAGGTCAGAAGAGCTGCACAGGGATCTTTCCAAATAACACTATAGAAGCATCTTCCAATGACAATTCTAACAAATGTACCGCGGAAAAGTAAATAGAACTGCTTCTTTCTTTTTAGATATGTATTATTCTCATATGTTTTACAATTTTATGTTTCATTACTAATATTACAGGTCGTTAGAAGAAACTAATTCGTGAAGCTTATCCTGAACTGTGCTTTCTGTTGAGTGTTACAAACGTTCTGTGATGTTTTTTATTTATCTAAACTTAAATAAAATTAGAAATTATAGGAAAGCAATAAACGCTGAAAATCTGATATTTGAATATTTTGACGTGGTAAGTAAAATACTGTCGTAAGATTAATGTTTCGTAGGGGACATTGAGCTTTAAAATTATTTAATAATAATCGCTCTGAAACAATATTTTTGAATCCTAACAAATTGTTACTGATTCTGTTAGATTAAAAATAGTATACAAATCATCATTCCATTTTATAGTTTGATTTATATTATTTATCACTATTTATTGTACGGTACGTGTTATTATAATTATAGAGAAATTCTAGTTTCTTAGCATTAGATTCGAATATTAATATATTTTACAGTATGAAAATATTCCATATGTTGTATGTGGTTATGGTGTTACAAGTATTATGAAAAACAAATTTTGTATTATTTTTATTTTATTACTCATGGATATATATTCTCGAAATGAGCACAGCCCATGACAGCAAAAAACTAAAAATAAAGAACATACCTATGTAAATATCTTTTGCCTTTTTATCTTTCTCATACTTGAATCATCAAATCATATTTAGTTAATAACTACAAATAGTTCAAATAATTTCGAACCACCCGTGTTGATATATTTAAAAAATATGGCATGTACATGTAAAGTCAAGCAGTGATCACGAATAGAAACCCTGTATCATACATTTGATATTTACTGTATTACGTTGTTAAAATCGCGATTTCTGTGAATTATTTTTTAATGTAAAGAATCGAATATTCTACTCGTATAGAATTATGTCTCTGCCTTTTTTCCATTAAATTTTATCCATGTGAACATAAGATATTAAATACCAGAATTCGCGAAAATCAAGCAATACGCCTTTCAAATTTGGTCAATATCTAAAAGTGCGCAAATATTCTCACGTGTTTTACTCTCATAGTAATGTACTTCTCTAAGTTTTTCGAATTTTCTCTACGTTCGATGTTGAGGACAAATATGTTGGATATTGCTCCTATATCTACCATCAAATGTTTCCATTCGTGATCGTTACTTGATCCTATGTGCACAAGCAACACTTTTGAAACATTCTCACCAAGTATGGTTCGAAATGAATTGAGGTATCTGTTTATGCGAACAATTTTGATCTAATCGTATTTAGCATTATTGATCAAAAGAATCTACGAAACAATTTATTTGAAAGCATGAGAGATTGAACTACTTACAGTCCAGGTTTTGGTGGAGCTTATAAAACTCACGTTTCATTTATATACAACAGAATGTCACCAATACATGAAAACACATCTCACCCTTATCACAGATAAAAAATATAGTACATATTTATATTACACATGAACGTGATTAAGAGTCAGGTGTGTTATGTTTCTTCAAAAATTATTATACAGCATCATCACAACCACGTTCATAAAAATTTGACATATGTAAAAAACGTTCGTCCTGCTGTCTACGGTACAACCTACTATTTTATAATATAGTAATTAAGCATGGTATTACAGCATCACTTCGAATACATAAAAAACTGATACACGTGAATATATTTACATGTTAAATACAATCTAAAATTGTCTGTACTTACCGTCACGAGAGTCTAGTGCATAAAAATCAGTTTTCGAACGATTTTTTCGTAAATGTGCAAACGTCCTCTCTCTTTATCTTTAAAGAAGTATTCCCGGAAAAACCCCACACGTAATGAGATAATCCCAGCTTTTCTGTTTCTTCTCGCATCGACCAGAGATCAGTTAGGAGATTGCTCATGAATTCGTTTAGGTCATATGACTCTCTAACAATCAAGTATCGCTATTTTCTTTTTTTTTATTCCGATTTACCCAACCCCGGACTCAGTCGGGAAGACTTGTAGACTAAAGTCTGTTTATCCCATAACAGTGGATGTTATGCTTATATTAACGTCGCTTTTATTTTATCATTTTTACGACGGAGCCAAGCGATGTGCGTTAAGCAAAGCACATAAGGAAAACTCAGAGGTGCTTGCTTCAAGTCAGCAGAGATCGGGACTCGAACTTGGGACCGCCGAATTACGAGCAATCGCCCGGCTCCGCTTGTTTTACTTTACATCGGTGAATCCCAATCAAAGCGTAACACACCTTCAGTTGTCCACAATATTCAAAATGTGCTGCGTTTTCTCGACGTAAAATCTCAACAACGCGATCACGCTGCTTGGGACTCAAACGGTTAATGCCTCCCGTGCGTCGTCACTACTTGAATCTATGATGATTTCCTTACTTAAACTAATATGTACTCTCGTGACGGGGACAATATCAATTTTGTCATTCGCTGAAAGAGAACTTTAATACATACAGTTTTATTTGCATATTTATGTACGTGAGAATGCAAGTATTTCGATCTTACTCTCTATTTACAATGCTTGAATACAATCTCTACTCATTTTTGGATATTTAGAATATTTATTTACGATACTTCTATGAAACGTAACGTATATACATTTCAAATAAAGAAAATGTAACTTAGATTACTTACATTTTCACGCACATGTTTAATACTACAAGTGATCAGTTTTTTTATTTTTGGTTTATGCAATAAATATCTTAAGAGTAAAAATTTTTGCAAATGGGAATTGAAGTCAATCGCGATATTGCATAATCAATATAAAATGATTGTTTTATGAAGATAGAACTACTCTTTATCCTATTATAAGAAATATCTTATAGAGATATAATATAGAAATTATTTTATGTTCCTATGGGTATATATTTCTTACACGTCATGTAACCAGATAGCATCTGTTTAAGTAGTAGCTGGTGACGAAATTCGTCGTCTTCCGGATATCTTCTCCTTGTTTCTTCATTTGGTACATAATGAGTATCACTGAATTTTTCGAAAAACCTGCCAACTGAGTGATTTTTTATCCATTCTGGAGTAGTCGCCAACATTAAATTATCTGGTAATAAACTTGTGTTATTTGAAATTATCTTAATGATTTCACGCATCTTCTCTTATCTTGAAATAAATTACTTTTACCTTGAGTCGCGTAATAATATGATCCGTTGTTTACCAATATATTATAAAACGGTTGGTCGTCATGGTTCTCTAGATCATCTTCCTCCAATTCATGCATTGCATCCATGTCTGCATTGTCATCATCGCAACGAGCGGTCCATCCAGTTATCACACACAAGTATCCATGTATTTTGTGCCTCATTATCAATCCCACTGCATATTCTACGCCAGGAACTCTTTTATTTGGTCGTACAAACTAGATAATTAAAAATTCATTATACAGTTCAGAAATCTATGATTATTTAAGAATTTATAAATATACATTAGATCGAGTCATAAATAACCAGTATACAAGGAATCTACATTCGTATCTACCCACTATAAGTCACTGAGACAAACGAGTTTTCACTTTCATTAAATAGTTAAGGATTCATTTAGTCTTCTGACAACTTCATTCATTAAACTGTTGTTCATAGCATCTAAAAAAAGAGAGTAAAAAAGTATTCATCATGTGATGCTTTGGGAATTAAATAAGACAAATTCTAAAAAAATTTAAAGATTGAAAATTTCTCCTAATCCAAACAAAGTAAAGGTTAGATGTAAAAGATTGTATTTATAACTCGACCTAATGTTAGTGTGAATTTTACCTCTGGGTGTATTGTACGTTCATAGTTCTCGACCGCCAGGAAATCGTACATCATAAGACCCATCTGTATGAGTGACTAAACATTTTAGCAACACGTCCATTCAAACGTGTATAATGTTTTATAACAAATCATACCTTCTGTACCTGTCGTACAAATTCAGTTATATCCATTTGTTGGGACATGTATAATCGGCTCAATTGTGAGAGTGCATCCGCATCTCTTGGTTGTACCATGCACAATAGCTCAAGAGCAGAACGTAATCTTACATTTCTAGCATACGTGTGTTGCCTAGCAGCTACTGCTAAACTATTTGCCATCTTCGTTACTACCTGTCATAAAAAATTAATATTATTATATGAAAGATCAAAGATTTATCACTAAAAGTTTGACATTGCTATGTTTTATCGATAAATAAATAAAAATACTACGAAAAAAGAGTTAACAGGATTACACTCTTCTTTGTTTGAGACAATTTTTTTTATAAGAGAGAGGAAATCATAGAAACCTGGCCCCCCCCCCTTTATCTCGAATTTTTACCGATTAAAAAGCCTCTGGTGGCTATCCTCTTTTGCATTTCAGAGAGTATTAAAATCGTTCAAAACCACACAACGAGTATCCCCTTCGTTAATAATCTTTGACACAAAATCCTCTTGTACATAGACAACAAGTGCAGTCCTGTAAACTCATATTTTCGACTGATTTTGTGACTAACATTGACTGTTGTGGTACTATGAGTCTTAAGAGATATTATAAAGAGATTACAAACTTCTACAGCATCCGCTGGCTCGTGAATGTTGTATCTCTCTATTGGACATCTTGCAAGGCTGCCGATTCTGGGACAATTTTTCTTAGTTATAAATTGGCCATTATTGAAAACGTCAACATAAAAATGTTCCTGCTTCGCAGCTTCTGGAGCACTAAGGGGTAACGCACTATAAATGGGATTTAAAAGGAAATTTTTAAAGATTCTTCCGGGAGTCTTACTGTATTAATCGGAAACATACTAGGATTCTCTCCATCTTAATAGAAAATGTGACGGGAAACTGACAGGTTCACAGCGTATACCGAGTCTTCGAGCAACACTTTCAAATACTATTTCTAAAGTTATAGGAATTCCCCGCCTATGTATCAGGACCTAGCGAGAAAGCAAAATTTATTTTACAAAATGAAATAACTTGTCTTGCCTTTTTCTAACGCTAATCCACAACTTACGCGATCTATAAAGGAATTCTCCGAAGAGTAATACATTTCAATGTTCCCACAAAAACCTAATTTCTCAAATAATACTATGCGTAACGCATCAAGTATTTCCTTTGCATCTGGAGTACTCCATTGATTGTCATCAAGGATATTGTTCTTCCAGAAATCTAATACCTCTTCTGGTGTTGAAAATATTGGATGATCTGGGTTTTGTTCCTTAAGTAATTCTTTAGTTTGCACAGCAATATTATCTAACATTGATGATATCGTGAAATATGATACATGTCTTTCTGGCTGACTCCATTGCGCTACGATAGTTGCAGCACGTTCCAATGTTTGCTGTTTTGGCGACGCAGATATAAATTTCAACCACTCATCCTTTAAGCGACTCTGTCTTAAATATCTAATAACTTGCAAAGCGTAATACCTATGCGTTAAATTGCTGGCACTGAAAATATCGATGAATATCGATCATGTCAAACAAATATAATTGAAGAACTCAGGTCAAGAAACAATCACCTCAATTTTCAGACTGAACAGGCTCATACGGATTCAATTTTTTGATTAAAGTAAAAATAGAAAAGAAGATTGTTTTATGCAAGAAACAATAATAAAAACTTCACAATGTGACTATCGTTGAAAGAACTGTAAATTTATATTTTGGAAAGAGAAAATCAAGCTGATTGTTCCATGCTGTAAACTTTTGAATCATGTTAATTAGAATTTATACTTACAGAGCAGGAACTTGAATAAAATTGACAAGTTCTTCCACTAAAAAATGGTAATCCAATGGATGGGCACCTTGCTCAGGACGGAACAAAGGATCATATTCTTTAAATACTGACCAACACAATTCTCGTTCCATGTAATGCTTATTAGACATTAAAAATAAAAGGTCAAACAGTTTCTTTTTAGCTTCCACACCAATCTTCACTTCTTCTTTCCAGTTCATTGTAGTATTAGCTGGCATCATTGAGTATATTTCTGTTTGAAACACTTGTTCCATAAGTGGCCATCTGTTATTAGAAAAAATTAAATATATAATTGATTAAAATTTTATATATATATATTGGATTGGCAAATGAACAATTTTAGATTTTGCCATTGAATAAAAAGTGAATTTAACAATTTCATTTTAAACTTAGAGTTAAAGTTCCTCATTCAATCGTAGCTACAGAAATATTCATACAGTCTTGAGAAAATGGTAAAATCTACAATTATTTAGTTGCCAATCCAATAAAATTGATAAACAGCGTATAGAAAATACATATAGGAAAACATTTTAGCAAGAGCTATACAAAATCTTAATTTAAAACTTAATTTATGACGTGTTCATTGTTTACTTAGGTAGATAACGAAATTTATTCTTATGATTCGTTCAATGTCAATAGTAACCGTCCGTTTTTTTATGTGATTACGTAGTCTACCTTTGAAAGAATTTGCACTTCCAAAGGTTGTTGCTTTCGTTAACAATTTTGTGGAAGGTTTTGCATGTCGAGCCGAAGTTAACCACGTCCCGTATGCCGAGTTGATTGTCTTCTAATACGTGCACGATTATCTCCCAGGGTAATAAAATCATCGTGTCTCTTGACATCCTTTGTATATAATTTTCCGATGTAACGTGCGGCCAGGCAAAGACAGCAGATCGAATCTCCTACATGTAGCGTAAGATCGTGAAACCAATTGAGATAATCGTCTAGTCACCACACGATACGCCGTGAATCCGATTGAAATGGATTGGAAACTGCTACAATCGTTGTTCAAAGTACTATTTGACACTTCCAGAACGACGCATGTAAGTATTTAAATAAGTTACGGAGCAGAGTAGAACCGTCCTGTCAGAATCGCGCAGAACTAAATACGTGCACATATATGAACCACCGTTTGACCACTCACTACTACAATGTTCGCAACTGTCAACATTTAATATCGTACATACACAGAAATATAGATGTTGACCAATCGCAGCAACATTCTTTTCTAGGGCAACGCGCGAACTTCCAATGGTGGCATTTTATTAAAACGTATATTCACAAATAGGTAAAAGATGTACGTATGTATGTATGTACATACATACGCAATTATATGTATAGTTATCTTGACATGCATGAATTGAAGCATACATCTCATCCGCAAATAAATTGCGTTGCGCTGTTATGCAGTTACAAATTGTTGCATCAAATTTTGACAATACGCACAGCCAATCTCGAAGTTAGGTATGTGTATAGTAGTCTACATGGATGCTGTCTAAACGTCCTTCTGGTATATCAAGACCAAGTAAATCGGATAAATAAATAAATACGTTTTATTTTATTGCATACTTTATATATTTGTTATATGTGTTGCTTGTTATATAAAACGATTTAAGCGATATTCCTTGATCTTCATGAATTTAATACGCATGGTAGTCCATACTTTGGCGAAGAGTCATGCAATCGACTTCGTCAATTTTTAATGTATTCGTTTTGACATTGATATCCTCTTCAATCTGAATTTGCGTTTTCAATAAATAACGCAACGATGCTTGAGCCTGAAAAATTTAATTCTCAATTGTATCATGAGCAAAAATTGAATAATAGAATCAATCAAACCTCGAACATAGTCGCTTGTAATTGTGACACTATTTCACGCAAGTCATATACTTCTTTCACGAGATTGATTTCAACTAAATCTCGTGTGAGTTCTAATCCCGGCCTTTGACATCGATTACCCATCCTGGTATGCGCCAAAGCCAAGAAGCCTTCCTTCTCTGCGATCGATTTCTCGATACGGGTGATATTCTGTTTCATTTCCGCTGCTTGCCGCATTATCTGTACATATACATATGTATACTTTTTTTTAACACTATCTTTATCGCGTTATAATTATGCTGATCCATCAATTCGCATCTACATTTAAATTAAGGTTATACTTCGCGCTTGCGCAACTTTTTTAAAGCCGATAAAAACAACATTTTTAAAGTCATTTATTCAAGTAAATGCCACTCTGTATACCTCGGAATGCTGCAACTCCAACTTCGTCTTTGCTTCTTTAGTTTCTTCAATTCGTTTCCTGAAAGCCTCATCAGTAGCGTGCTTTTGTTCAGTTAAATCGTCCACGGCTTCTCTAATAATCCTATCAATGTAACAGCGCAATGGTCTCGCACTGTTCACTTCTTTCGAAGCAGCTACGATATTATTATTCGTCTGCATTTCCCATTCGTTCAACTCGATGGTTCTTAATAAGTGAAAGGTGAATTTTAGAAGTACAAAATTATGTAATGATAAACAAAAAAACACATTGAGGGAGGCACGGAAACAATAATTAAAAGTAGTACCCACGATGGATCGAGTCGTGAGGTACCATGATAAATGCTTAAATTTAAACCAGTTTCTCTGAGAGTTAAATTATGTCTGTCAATCCGTATATTGTTCTCCTTATCCTCAAGCTCGTGGTCCATATAATAAAGTGTCGCTTTTAGACGCCGTATTTGTTCCTGAGTTTGCTCCAAGGTACGAACCAACAAACTCTCAGCACCCCTAATTACCTCGCATTCTTTTAGCAATTCCTTCTCGGCGTCGTCACGAACTAAATCAATTCCTAATCTATGTTCCCTGTAATTAGCGTGACCATAAACGAATGCTATTCAACATAGGACGCTAAGAGTAAAATTTTACTTGACACTTAAGTTTTGATCTATTTCTTCCAATATTATACCTAAAAACGAGGCATTTTTCGCAAATAACGAGAGCATTTCTTCTCACTGACGCTAGAGCATCCATAATTCGCTGCTTGTACATAGACAGAGCATCGGACTCGAGAAGAACTTCTTTTCTTATGCGCAACAATTCTTTTTTACGAAATTCTATATCTTCTAATTTTTCTCTGAGTCTATGGTCTGTTTCTTCCTTATTGTTTCGAGCAGTTTCGGAACTGAACTCGCAAACGCGTTGAGACTCATTAAGAAGTCGATCAGCTAATTCCTGCTGCGCTTCCGAACATCGATACCTGATTGGTTTCAAATAAATTTTTAAATCTTGTCATCTGCCGTTTACTAACAATAAATATGCAATCTACTGTGCGTAATTCAAAAACTTTCTTTTTTATTTCATACCTGTGACGATTATTCAGATGCCATTGATTTAGAGTAAATTTCAGTGGCGGCGGCGGAATCATTGCTGGTGCCTTATTATTCATAATTGAAATTTCTCCTTTCTTTGCCGTATCCATTGTTCCTCAGGTACAGTGTTCTTTCGAATGGGCGGATTCAAAGGTTTGATCCATACACGAATGAATCATCCGGGAGTTGAAGTCTCTATAGAAACGCTATATACAATTTTTAATTTGACCTGCTATAAGTATTTTCGAATCCATGAGACGACAAGTATTTACCTCATTGAGTATTTACCTAAGCATATTACAAAATTATGACATATGCTTTATTACTGCTAATTGCTTTTCATTGAACAGGTTATTTGCTGAGAAGTTAATTGATATAAATCTGAACTTGGCGCCCTTACATGTTAAATCGTCGTATAGTTGATATGTAATATAAAGACTATATAAGATTGATCAGTACTTTTTTTTAGTAATGTCTGGTTCTTATATTGTCCGCTAGAGATATAATTTTGCGTAAATCGAGTAAATAAATAAATAAATAAATAAATGTAAGTGTGCGCTCGCACATATATGCGTGTCGCTTTACGCGATTTATTTACATCTTTTGCTCTATTTTATTGATACATGTAGGCATAAATAGTGCAAAATATGAGTTTATGAGGAAATAATGAACGATTCGAATCCAAAAAGCAGCTGTCTTGTTGTCTAATAACTTTTAATGCGCATGCCCCAAAAATTGCGCCATGTGCCATTTAGTGTGTTGCGG
>SHCU01000396.1:32146-46969 GCA_004307685.1 Ceratina australensis
TTATTGGGATATTTTACCACTTTATCGTTTTTGAGGCTGCCATTCACTAGGTACCGGCTTAACTCTTAATTCTTTCTGCTTATTCCTTTTGTTCAAAGGAATGTTATTTTATTAATATTTGTACTCTATTTTTCATTTATTTTATATAATAAAAGGCCTTATGAACTAACATACGTAACATATATTCAAGGTAATAGTAATTCAATTTTTTAATAATTCGATAGCCAAAAGCCGATTAATAGGCTATCGGTCGGTAAGCGTTGGAAATCGAAAAGCCGATTAATAGGCTAGCGTTCAATAAAGTGTTAAGGTCATAAAATTTATATATTTTTTAAAAATGATTTATTTTATGTTTCACAGTATGGAGATACGCCGTTGCATACATCGGCAAGGTATGGACACGCCGGGGTTACGAGGATCTTAATCTCTGCGCTCTGTCGAGTCTCCGATCAAAACAAGGTGAGCACTCAGAAATATTGAGACTCTCCTCAAGTTCCCTCGAGCCAGTTCTCCTCATCCTCGCTTATCTAATCCGTAATCCACCGTATTCAAGACAAAATCTTATGTGCATACATCGATCATGAAAGTTAGTACCTTACAACTCTATCCAAGAAAGAGCAATAAACCCAACTCGAGTACCTCCTTCCTTATTTGAGTTAACTTATAAAACTTCTATTGCAATAATATCATCTACTTTCCCCATCGTTACATCTTATATTTCTTATCGCTAGACCTCAGGTCTTTATGCAAAATAAACTATTAACCCTTTGCACTCAAGGATTTTTTTCTCCAAATATCTATTGAATTTTCCTTTATAACAATTATTTTATATTGTCATAATTATGATATGTTATATGAATTTATTGTTCATTTTTGTGTTCTACAACTTTTAAATTAATATTTCCATAAAATTTATAGTAATCAAATTTAATTTAATCAATGATATATATTTCATTGTATAAAATAAGCGGCGACTGCGAGTCGCCTTTCGATTGCAAAGGGTTATAATCATAATTTAATCTTGAACATTAAATCATTTTTTTGTACATTCCATGTCTGTATCATATATCATAAAATATATATAATAAAATCCAGAGTCTACTTATAACACGATGCGATGTACAGCTACCTTATGTATACTCGAGCACCGCGTAAAGTCGACGGCCTATCGGCGAGACGCGTGAAACACGAGTATCATTGGTAACGATCGTCTGTTGAACTTAGAACGGCGACACCGCGCTACATATCGCGGCCGCGATGGGACGTCGAAAGCTGACGAGGATCCTGCTGGAGGCCGGCTGCGATCGTAGCCTGCGGAACAAGCAGGGAGAGACCGCGAAGGACATCGCGCGGCGCAAGAACCTCGCGGAGATATTGGAGATAATCGGTAAAGCGCGAAGCAAGAGCAGAACGCGGAGCAAGAGCCGCGAGGAGGAGCCGGCGACTCCGGACAAGGTCGACGGGAAGACCGCCGGGAAGAACGAGAAGAAACGCGAGAAGACCGGTAGCGGCACCAGCGGCAGCAGGGACAGTTGCGCGAAGAAGGAGAAAAAGAAGCACAAATCGTCCGGCAAGCAGAACAAGGTGCACTTCGAGAAAGCGGTGATGGGACGACAGTGGTCGCCGTACGGCTGCCACTACTACCCCGATCCGGAAGCGTTCCCTCAGCCGCGGCTGGACTCGCTGCCGCCGGACCCGTTGGGCCGCGGGGAACAGTATTACCTGGATCTGGCCGGGAACATCAGGAAAGGGCCCATAGGCGTGGGATACACTTGCTACTGCGCGCCGTTCTTCCGTCACATGGAGGCGAAACTCGAGAGGGACAAGGCCGAGTTGAAGGCGCACATAGATCAAGCTCACGAGAGGCTGGACCTGAAAGTGGCGAATCTGGAGAGGAGGACCAGGGGACAGATATCGGAGTTAACGAGGTGCGTCGCTGCCGAGAGGTCCAGGTGCGACGAGAGGCACGTGCACCTTCAGCAGCGGCTCTCGAGAGGCGGGAGGGGCAGGCACAGCGAGAGGCCGAGTAAAAATACGTTCGGCAACGATCATCAGTTGCCGCCGGCTCGAGCCAGGTCCTTGGAGGACCTTCTGGACGACAGACCTCACGATAGAAGCTTCGAGATTCCGGGCGAGACACCGATTCATCGCGGCAGCCTGGACGATCTTGATATCCCGGCTATACCGCGACTCAGCAAGTCCATGAGGGACCTACCGTCCGGTTCTGGTGTCTCGAGGTCGGCGCTCAGGGTGCTCGACGTACCGGCGAGATTGAACGAGACGTTCGATGGGGTGATCAAGCAGGATCGCAGCTCGCCGCTCGGGGCCGCCTCCTCGCCGTCGATCGGGTCCAGGCAACAGGTCCATCAGCAACGCGTGAGTGTGTAATCGGGGGTTCTTTTGTTAGTTACTCTAAGCGGCCGCGGAGGTGTTGATTAAGCTGCGAGCCTCTAATGACACGTTGCGCTGAGGTGCAGTGAGTCGCGTTTATTACCGGCTGATTGGATCGCACCCTTTGACGATAGTTAAGCTTAATACTAGGAAATTATAGTTCGAGTTAATTATTTCTCGATCCTTGGCCTTTAAGATTCCATTTGATTGATATCGCGCTATCCGTTAAAATTTTCCACGTATCGGCGTACGCGACATTGATAAATCGATCTTATCAGTTTTAACGGAGTCAAAATTCTTCGAGTTAAGAAGCGATCGGTATGTTGTCAGGATTCTTTATCGCGGGATCATGGAATAAATTCGTGCCAAGACCAAAGTAACGTGACGCTTAAAAACGAGGACATCTCGAACGAGTGGAAATCGTCGGGGCGACGCAGCGTCCATGAAATGATCAAGCGGTTTCAACAAGTACCTGGCATGCATAACGGTTGGCGAGGCGCTGCCCGTTCCGGAAGCAGCGAGCCCACCAGCCCGGAGAACAGTCAGTGTTCGCAGAATCAAAGGGTGCAACCACAGGGTGGCGTTGGGAACAGTTGGCGGGGAGAAGGTAAGAAGATTCGATTATCTTCTTTCATTTAGCATAAATCATCTCGAGTGATTATCATTACGGATTTTTTTTTTCATTGATAATTATGGTGTTCTAGGTAATGACAGCGAGAGCAGCGAGGGGGATGACGACGAGCAACCGGAAGCGTTAAACGGGGGGATCTCCGGAAAAGGAGTGATATCAGAGCGCGTGCATTACGACAGCATCGCCAGGATGCCATATAGGTCCCGTAATGCGGTTTATAGCCCAACGCCGCCTTTGCATGACGCACACAACGATTCTGGTTACAGCACTCGCATGTACGGCTCTAGCAAAGGTGCTTCACCTTCGTTATCAGGTGAAATCCGTTCGACTCCCGTCTCACTTTCCTTTCACGAATCTTTGCTAATAACAAGCTATTAATTCTGGTCTTGTAGGTCAGCTGGAGTGCGACGTGATTCTTCCAACTTCCCCGAACGCGTTCCCAAGCGGGGAACAATTGGCTGCGCTGTTGGAACAGCCTCGGAACCACGACCTCACTGTCTACGAGCGTGGTGCCGACAACTGCGTCATTAACATCGGAACCGCGAGTCTCGTTTAACACGTTCAGCAGAAGCGATTTCTCGTGTACTTCCAAAGACGTCGACGTCTCGCATAAGTTAATGATACCTACTCAGGTGTTCATACGACCGTTTCGAAATGATATGTAGGAATTTCAATGTACGAGATGATCCGATCATTTTTTAAATACTTGAGAAGCACGTGTGAAACAGATAAATTTCTTTTAGCCACTAAGTTGTCAGTTTTGTAATAAACGTTACGTATGTACCTATANAATGATATGTAGGAATTTCAATGTACGAGATGATCCGATCATTTTTTAAATACTTCAGAAGCACGTGTGAAACAGATAAATTTCTTTTAGCCACTAAGTTGTTAGTTTTGTAATAAACTTTACGTATGTACCTATAAAATGCCATGTAACAAAATTAGGATAAATTATTTCTATTTATTATTAAATATGTATTATACTATGTACATGATTCCTTCTTCGATAGTTTCACTAGGTTACACATCGATTTATCATTGTAATTGTTACATGTCTCGTTCCAAAACTGATTTCATTATACAGTGACAAGCGTGATTAAATAACAAATGAAACCTTTGAAAATCAAATTCCATGTTATTTAAATCACAAGCGAGGATGCGTATTCTGTTATCGACGAGTGATAGACCGGTGTGCCCGTCAGAGTCTGCGAGTTGGCGTTTGTAATTTCCACGACGACGTAATCGCCGCTTTTGATCGATCTCTTCTCGTCAGAGTTTAATTTTACAGGTACTTCGGTTAATGGAATTATTACTCGCGTGTTACCATCGTTCCGTCCTTGTAAATATTCATCGGACCGTTTGCTGACCTGAAATTCAATCCATTAGCAGCGTTTTATATTATTTTATTTATATTTGTAAGCTTCTTACCCCTTCTATTAGTACAAGCTGTAACTGCCCAATCTGCAATTTATTCAATCTCTCTACCTCTGTTCTATATATTGAGATCATTCTTTCCAACCGGCTTTGTTTCACACTCGGCTCTACGTCGTCTTTGTAACGACGGTGCGCGGTAGTTTTCTAAAATTAATAACGAGCCATGTACATTTGTAAAAGTGATATCACACAAATATTCTTCGATTTACCTCGCGCAAACTGTAGGCATAAAGGAAAGCTCTATTATATTTCACCAGTTCCAATAATGACAAGGTATCTTGAAACTCTTCCTCAGTTTCTCCGCAGAATCCAGCTATGAAATCGCTAGAGATAGAAATATTTGGAACGATCTCTCGTATGTGATGCACCAATTCTATGTATGCCTCCCTCGTGTATCCCCGCCTCATCCTTTCCAACACCGTTGAACTGCCGCTCTGCGCGGGTAAGTGAATGTCATTGCAAATATTCGGTCGCTCCGCTATCAGTTGCAACACTTCATCCGGGAAATCTTTCGGATGCGGCGACGTGAATCTAAAAATTATACGTGATAATGAGAACCGTGTAAAAATATAAAAATTAAAGCGCATACCTAATTCTCATTTCAGGATTAATGGCAGATACTTCGTCCAACAAATCGCAAAATCGACGTCCACCCTTTTTGCTTTTATACACTGTTTTAAAACCTTTAGCCAGATGCGTTTCCGCATCGCTACTCGTGTAGAATTCTGATCGAGAGATATCTCTGTAACTGTTCACATTCTGGCCAAGTAGCGTAACTTCTTTCACACCTTCTTCCGACAAATGTTGAATCTCTTTAACTATGCTATCGATTGGCCTTGATCTTTCCCTTCCTCTCGTAAATGGCACGATGCAATAA
Source organism: Ceratina australensis (assembly GCA_004307685.1). NCBI lineage: Eukaryota > Metazoa > Arthropoda > Insecta > Hymenoptera > Apidae > Ceratina > Ceratina australensis. Next base: position 37,483 of record SHCU01000396.1, read on the forward strand.
GTGCACATATTATCGCAGCCGCGCATTATCGAACTACAAAAGTCACAGAGTTAAAACATAATTTTTAATTATTCATTGATGAAAGATATAACAAAAAAAATTACACGAATGCACTGATGGAGTCTGGATTCAATCTCACTGGCGTGATATCCGCGTACGTTTCGTCGAACGATAAAAGCACATTAATAGCAGTTTCGTTGTCTGGTACAGACAGCAATCTTGGTAAATCTTTGTAACTGTCTGGACCAGCAATTACGTCAACAAGTTTCCCTTTGTCTAATATTTTCTCTTTCAACCTCTCTGCCATGCAACCTGTTGTATCAGAAGTATATTTTTACACAGAGTTGAACACGAATAGAGCACGTGTAGCTTTATCGTCGTACCTAACAAGCCGATCTTCACAGAATTTCTTTTTCTCTTCTTTTTTAAGTTACCATTTAACATGCCTAGTTTATCCCATATTTTCTGTTCCGCATTATCTCTGATAGAACAGGTAACAAGTAAGATTATGTTAGCTTCCTGTAAATTGTCAACTTTCTGATAGCCATTCGATTTTAAAATAGACCAGATCACTTCTGTGTCATTCACGTTCATCTGACAACCATATACTTCAAAGTACACTGAAACAGAGAAGTTTTATAGATCAATTACAAGAATTATCTTATTAATAACACTGAATTTTAAATATGTTTATTTACCTTTCTGGTTTGAACCATTGATACTGTTTATGTAGGGTATATTTGGTACGCTGATCGACTCGACAGATGCTTCGTTATTAGATACCAAAAAGTCTTTAAGTGATGGTCCATCTTTCGATAAACTTTTTATCTGTTTTACGTCAGTAACTTTCCTCTCGATCTCTTTTGGAATTTCTAATTGTGCAACAGTACTGTTGTGTACTGTTTGACATTGTTGACAATTAGCAAAAGCTACATTGTTGCACCGTGCGAATCTTTCGAACAACCTATTTTTCGTCGATGTAGTATGCAGTTTGGATGTAATTCTTTTTAAAGAACACAGCATCACTGTTCCGTTCATAATTAACATTCAGTATTGAACTAAACACACATTACGTCCGCGTGAGCATATATCGATAATGACAGCACGTAAATACCGAAGATATTTAAATTATAAACGAGTATTTAAACTATTTTCTTAATTGACAGGCATATTTATGTACTGTGGCAAATGATTACTCTATCTGAGTTGAAATGTTAGGAAGCATGTTCTGCATGTTTAGAAACAGGTTATATAACATAACCAAGCTATAAGCAAAGCAAGAGAAACTTGTTCTACCAGCAGATGGCAATTTTTCGTTCGTACACAATTTTGAGTAAAAGAGAAAATATTTTTTGACGAATAAAAAACATGGTACTTTTTTTACATATATTTTTATTATGTACTTATTATAAAAATTGAACAAGGTGTTTAATGATGAGCAGCTGCTTTCCTCATCTGGACAAGAATGTTTCCAAGTTCTTCGCGCTTCCTCTTAGCTCTGATATGAGTACCCAACTGTAACATTATTATATTATTAGTTATCTGAAAGAAGATTGATAAGTCGCAGTGTAACGAAGGTTTCTATCATGCTCACCCTCCTCTTTAAGAATTTAAGTGCTCGCTTATCCTTGGAAACCTTTAACAATTCCATAGCACGCTTCTCGTAAGGTGCGTGTCCAGTTACCTCGCGAATTAAGTCTCTGACAAACTTGCTGTGTTTAGTTTGTCTCTGAAATTGCCAGAATTATGTAAAATTAATATCACAGTTGTAATAAAGTCAGAAGCTTTGAAATTAAACTGTGAAATATGCAAGACAAAATAGTGTACTGATGTAGCAAGTGAGAATCAAAGATTTTGTTGAATAATAGATACCGACCCCCTTTAGCCTTGCTGGCAACACGCATACTGTCTTCTTCTTCTCATTTTTATTTTTCGCAACGCGAATTTTAGTCGTTTTGTGACCTCGGTTGAGACCAACAGCTAATTCGTACCGCAGACCCATCCTGGAGAAACACACAGAAAGTTTTATAGGTTCACTGACATCACTTTGTACATATCACGATAATATTGAATTGGCTAGATCCTATTAAGATATAAGAGCATTTATCATCAAGAAAACTGCATTATTTATATAAGATCACATAAATATTATAAGATTCGAGTTGACACAAACCTTGCGGCTCAAATACACGTACGAAGAGAAATAAGATCTTATTTCCAACAGAGAGATTTCATATGCGCAGTGCTGTTTAGTAACTAGCTAAAAGTTCCTATTAGAAAAATTGTTCGCTGCAATTGTACATATTCTCCTGCGATATAAAATTACAGTAATGTATAAATCAATAAATTTGATCGTATCACACACTGAAATTTCGGTGAACAAGGAAATTTATATTTTTACATGGATTCTAATATTTTGATTTGGACATCCTGTGCTACGTGATTGACAGACCCGGTTTCAACTTCACGATTATGATTCGTAATTGCTACGGTGTCAGTTTTTCGAAGGCAATTTTTTAAATTACTTTACGAAACGGTATGTGCGTGACATACGTGATCGCACCAGGCATTTCCAAAGCGGGCAGTTCGTAACATTCGTTTCCACTGACAATTAACCATGTCGAAGCTGAAAAACATTCCGAATAACTTAACCAAATGGGATCTGTCAGAAGATTCGCTGACACCGTTGACCGATTATCAAAAAGAATGTTTACTAAGTTTAGAAGAGGAATTGTTTCCTGACAGTAAGCTCAAAACTGAGGGTACGGATGACACGTGCAGGGACGAGGAGACGGAAAGATCGATACGAGTAGAACGTTGCCAAGATCTGTTGGAACATTACGCCAATTTAGAGAAGAAGTGTGTGGACAGGAAAGACGTGAAATACATGTTGTACCTCAACGAGCTCCAATCGCGACGAAGAGAATGCCACGAGCTTTGTCTTCAGATAGAAGAAGCGTTGGAGGACTTCGACACGCTGTACAAACAGTTTTCGGAGGTCTCCGATAAAACGACATCCCTATACGATGCCAGTGAACAGCTTGACTCTGATCAAAGAAAATTAAATTCTACCATAGAGAACATTACGGAATATGTGAAATACTTTAAAGATATCGATATGATGATGGAGAAACTGGAGGCTCCAACGTTGTCCGTGAACAGCGAAATGTTCTTCAATATATTAGATAAGATCGACGCAAACATTGACTTCATTCAGAGTAATCCTTCGTTTAAAGAAAGCAATACTTATTTAATCAAATATAAACACTGTCAATCGAAGGCGATATCGATGATACAAAATTATATCTTCAATTTATTTAGCAAGACTACAGAAAGCATTTTGAACTTAAGGGACAATGATGATTCTCAAGATAACGCCGATGCAGCCTTGGCACTTTTCTATGGTAGATTTCAAACTATTCTGTCGAAGGCTAGGCCTGTTATAGAGCAAATAGAAGCGAAATCTTATAAGAGGCAGGAGTACGATAGCTTACTGTCCGAGTGTCATCAATATTATTGGAGTCAAAGGGGATTGGTGCTAGGCAGCAGCGTACAAAAGTCTCTGATGTCTGTAAAGGAGAAATATAATGGAGATCACTGCAGTTTAGTAAGGAACTCGTGCGCACTGCTGTTACATGCATCCATGGATGAATACAAATTATTTTACGAGTTCTTCTCGAAACCATCCAGTGGATTAACAGCTTATCTCGAGATCTTGTGCACTTCCTTGTACGATACGCTAAGGCCATTCATAATCCACATTAATCACTTAGAAACGTTGGCTGAAATTTGCTGCATCTTAAGAATAGAAATGTTGGACGAACATGTACAAAACAATTTCGAACCCTTAGAGGGTTTCGGAAATATTTGTCTACAGTTGCTGCACGATGTACAAGAGAGACTTGTATTTCGTGCGCATCTTTATTTGCAATCCGACGTCTTGAATTATAATCCGTCACCAGGTGATTTGGCGTACCCAGAAAAGTTGAAAATGATGGAAGACATCGCGGAGTCTCTGAGGGAAGAAAATCGACAAACGAAGATGAAAAAGATATCTATCTCATCGAACGAAGATAATGTTCTGGAGCCAGTATCTAGAAATCATATAGAAATGGATTCTATATATCAAAAGACACACATGGGAAATTCACCGGCAGATCTTCATGGCATGTGGTACCCAACTGTGCGTAGGACATTAGTATGTTTATCAAGATTGTACAGGTGCGTCGACAGATCTGTCTTCCAGTCGTTGAGCCAGGAGGCGATCTCGCATTGCGTTCAAAGCATAGAAAACGCGAAACAAGAAATCGAGAAGAGGGCTTCGATCTTGGACGCAGAACTGTTTCAAATAAAACATTTGCTTATACTCAGAGAGCAAATCGCCCCGTTTCAAGTGGACTTCACCATAAAGGAATACAGTTTAGACTTTTCTAAAGTTAAGACAGCCGCGTTCGGTTTGTTAGAAAAGAGCTCGAGGTTCTTCACGTTGTCGAATAACGCGCTGTTAGAATTTTTGTTGGAAGGTGCGCCGCAAATGAAAGAGCAGCTGATCGATTCGCGGAAGCACGTCGACAGTAAATTGAAATACGCTTGCCAACGTCTTATACATCACGCGACATTTTTGTTAATACATCCGATCATGGTATTGTTGGATAAGGAAAAGTTGCTGGTCGGCAATCCGCAGACGCCGCAGCAGCATGCTCTTGGTAGCCCTCAAGACGTAGCAGCAGCGATTAGCGAGGTATTAAGGATGATCAAGTTCAAATGCCCTGAAATTCAGCACCTGATGCAATTGTATTTGTCCAACAAGGAGACAGAGTTTATTTTGTTCAGACCGGTGAAAAATAATGTCTGCGCCGCATTTACACAATTGTATCAGATACTGAATAAATATTATAACGCGGAGGAACTCCAATTAATCGCGTGTCCGTTGCCAGAACAGGTTTCGGTAATGCTAAGCTCGTCGACACTTGTTCATGGAAAAAATGCACAGACTACTGCTAAAAAAACGTAGCCAAAATGAATTAGCAAACATTTGTGATTAGGTATTGTACATTAACGCTGTTCGCGAACTGTAATCAAATGTAATTCTTTTTAAACGAATTGTATGGTTTGAAGTAGATATTAATATATAACAAATTCTATATTTTTAAGTAGATTATTTGGAAGAATTGTACATGTATATATATAAATATGAATGATTAAAATTCCACGTAATGTAATTCAAATATTTAAGAGAATTTACAGAAGCTACTGCAGTTTATATCGTCCTGTATTTAAACAGAGAATATCGCACGATATTTTAATTCTTTTGTAACGTACTTTAAAAGCGCGTAATTTTTATATTAAGGAAATGTACATATTTAATATATTAAGTTAATATCACAATTTGTACGTCCCACTAGTCGGGATTTATGTGTGATGTTAAATAAATTTTTACAGGAACTGTAATAACTTTCAAACGAAAGGGAGCTGTATATTTTTGTAGAGAACGGAACTTCACAAGTACTTTAATTAATTGTCAATATACGTGATTATTATCTATACTTCAGTCTTGCAAAAAATCCGTGCTCCTGTCCTTCTCTTCATTCACGCTGTTAACGGGTATGAAGTACTAGGATTGAATCGACTCTAATTTGCGAATTTATTATATTCCACTTAATATCCGATCAAATTATTTATTTATCTAAATAAGTAATAAAGTATATTTTAAGTTGAATTTATACACTGCGTACAACAGGATTCAACATGTTAGACTCGTAGTCTTGAGGTTTGCCTTCGTAAGAGTCTCTGGGAAAGCGTCTGTTAAATTCTTCGGTGATGTTCGCGATTGGTGGATGTAAATAATCTTTCACGCTGACGTATTTCGGTCCACCGAAAGTGTCTAGTACCGCGATGGTCATTATCTTCAGCTTAGCGAAATAGAAGTGATGATCTGTAACATTCAACGAAATATTTCACAATGGACGAATGACGCTCCAATTTTGGCGATTAGTATAATTAACAGGACAATACTTACTTGCTGGCATGCCAACCAGACCTGGGTGACGTTCGAAGAATACCTTTTTGGCTAAATCGAGTTCCGCGCTATCGTTCTTCAACTGTGAAAACAATTTACTTAATAATCATTATTAATTAATAATCATTAAATAAGGAAAATTCTACTAACCGGTACGATTCTGCCGCTCATGAGAACCCTGGCGCATCGGGGATCCATAGGATCCCATTTTTTCGACTTACAGTAGTCTCCTTGAGCCAGAGTCAACAACACTGACGCCCGATTATCTTTCTACGATTAAAAAAGATTATCAAATTGATTATAAGCTCGTGAAAACAAATATCATCTTAAGTTTTGAATTAATTAATCGTTGCTGCGATAAAGATACGTTGAAAGCACTTGACATTTATAGAAAAAGACTGTGATCTGCGTACGTGATCGAGTTGCCTTTTATCTTATCGCGCAACCTTAATATCAAGCGCTGTACAGCGCAAATTGTAAAAAATATACGAGTTACACCGATGACACTTACTGCAAGGTCTTGCGCCGTGAAGTCCAGAGGAGTAAGATACAAATAAGGGATTCCAGTTCCATTTCCTAGGACTCCGTCCGCGTGGGATACTAACGTTACAGCTGGGAATGACTGAATGTCTTTCCTTGTACTTATCGTCGCCACGGGTACCCAATCTTCGTAAAAAAATAATTTACAACAGAATTTTAGTATGAAATTAATATCTCATCGATTTTATTAGACATTCCTTTTATGATTCGACTATCATATTTTAAAATTAAATAAAATTGTTGTACATTAAAATCAGTATGTTGAATATCATCAGATGAGAGTTTAGCGGCTTTAAAGTTTGGAGAGCCGCCAAAATGCATGCGCACGGTTCTAATATTAACTTCTGTTGAACTCGCGTGAAGCGCTGAAGCCTGTATCTACGCTGATAACACATATTTTCGTATTCGTTCCATCGTAAGATTAGCTTAGTGATTCATAATTAAAATACGCTTCTCCGATGTCTTTGTTCAAAGAGCGCAACGTAGTACCATGGACTGATTGAACGTAAAAAAATTCATCGTACCAGCCTGATTGACGATGTATCTTGCCATTAGAGCTGCTTGGTCGATCGGCGGTGGTCCATCGCTGCTCGCGCGGATCTGTCGTTCCTTCACGGGTCTGTACGTTTCGCGATCCTCGTTACCGTACAAATCGTATCTGATCGCCCGTGGCCCGTACTCGTGCGCTGCTCGCGACTTCTTCCATTTCAAATACTCCTCGAACTCCTTCCATTGTTCCTCGACCGAGAATTCCGGATTGTCGTTGTGATATTTCTTCGCCTCGATCGCGACGATCAGAACGGCGGCGACGACCGCGAATCGTAGAATCATGGTTCGCGTCGAAGGGATACACTCGGACGGTAAACGATCAGTTCACTTTCGCGTGCTACCTCGAATAACGTCACGTTTGCGCTCCTCTTTTGAATTTATCACGTTATATAGCTGTATCAGCGGGAAGTGCGAGGCATGACGAGGTGCGCGCAAGATCCAATGATCGTCGAGTACGCGCGTTCGAGGTTAACGCGCGTTGCCGCTTGTCGAGGATGTGTATTTGGAGATTGGCCAGTTTTGTTCGCTCAAGTGATTGAACCGTATTTAATCGTTTCATTAAACGGTATCTCTGCACATTTTTCTTCCGCTGTTTTATCATTACGTAACGTCAGGTGTTCGACGGCGTGGAGACAAAAGATATCGCTGGTTAGACGCTTGTATCTTTCCTGATCAAAAACTAATGAAAAGTAAACTTCACGGATTTCTGATTTCACGAACATAATTGAAATATATTTGAAATTGATGAAATTAGTTTACGACTTCTTTGTGACGATGCAGTCTGCTCGGAGATCCCTTCCCTTTTGCCAGACTCCCCACTTGGTTGACTCGAGGATTGTACGCACCGAGGAGAGATTAATGAAGAGTGCCAGCCAGCCCCTGTGTTAAAGCGCGGTAGGAAAAAGGGGCCTGAGGGGGCCTGGCACCGTAAAACAGATCTCTGAAATTTCACAGCATAACTACTCTGGCACGTATTTTTATTCGTTTATTAATCAGAATTTAACTACTTTTAGGATACATTCATACGTATCTCTACTATAGTACGCTCTACGGCGGTCCCGAGTTCGAGTCCCGATCAATGCTAATTGATACAAGCACATCTGAGCTTTTCTCACATGCTTTGTTTAACCGCACATCGCTAGGCTCCGTCGCGAGAATAATAATAAAATAAAGGCGACGTTAAATAAAACTCCGGAAAAAATGTAACATCTCGTTGTCAAGGGCTAAACAGACTCAGGTCTACAAGCCTTCCGTGCTTATACTGTGGCAGGAAAATCGGTGACATAAATAAATAAATAAATATAATACGCTCTAGTATCTCTTTTTATGATTTGTTAACGCTTGTGCACAGAATCCTACTTTCGCGTGAAGCGCTGAAACCTGTATCTACGCTGATAACACATATTTTCGTATTCGTTCCATCGTAAGATTAGCTTAGTGATTCATAATTAAAATACGCTTCTCCGATGTCTTTGTTCAAAGAGCGCAACGTAGTACCATGGACTGATTGAACGTAACCAAATTCATCGTACCAGCCTGATTGTTTTTGTTTGTTTTCCTCTATGTTTTCTTCTGCCGCGAGGTCCCATAAGGCTGGCACTCTTTACGAATCTCGCTGATTCCACCATATGCGAGACTTAGGAATTAAGCGAAGAAATACAGATGAACGGAACCAAAGATTTTAGTATATCATTATCATTATGATTAAATATTTGTATTCTGTAATTTGATAAAGAGTCAAATAAAAATTTCGTTAAATATATATTTGTTTAGTTAAATCACCTGTTCACTACTCCTAGAATGACCAACACCCATTCCTAGAATCGAGAATTATATCTCGAAATAGTAGCCCTGTTCACTGTTAAATTAGTTGTACAAGTACACTGAAATTCGGCTCTGCGAAATTCTTGGAATCGTGACGTTACACCAGGAGTTAGCGCTACCTCTTCGCACTTTATGTTATCCTAATACAAAGTCCAATTTTCGGGAAAAATTTTTCATTTCGGGAATTATTGGAAGTGACGTCACAGCAGGTAGAAGTGCCACTTCTTGTTCTATTATGTTATCCTAATAAGAAGTCGAATATTTGGCCACAATTTTCTCGAAAATGATTAAATGTAAAATTTGTATTAGGATAACATAAAGTATAAAGAAGTTACACTAACTCTTGGTATGACGTCATTTTCCAAGAATTGTCGAAAAGGCAAATTTTTCGGTAAAATTTTTCGGGACTGTATTAGGATAATATAATAGCTAAGGAAGTGGCACTGCCACCTGCTATGAAGTCATTTCCAAGAATTCTCCGAAAGAGAAATTTTTTCGAAAATTGGTCTTTGTATTAAGATAACATAATGGGTTAGGAAGTGGCACTAATTCTGG
>SHCU01000397.1:0-20127 GCA_004307685.1 Ceratina australensis
CGACTACGATCGCGCTTGTATTTGGACACCTCGCACATTGCGTCCGGCAATGAGAGAGGGTAAAAGGTGAACCGGTCACTGGTGTTAGACGACCGTGAAAGAAAAACGCCTCGGGCCCCGAAAGCAGCGAGCTAATGGGATTTGGCATCGGAGATCGTTAACATGACAATGTAGATCCTAAACGGTACGGTTTAGGTCGTAAGTAGCAGGCACGTACGTCGATTAAATGCGTGTCGCGTCGCATCGCGATCCGTATGGCCGATAGGGTCGACGGTGGCATCTTGTCTCCAAATACGAGCCTTGTTATGATAATCGTACCTCGCGCCCTCGCGTTCCTCTGTATACGAGCACCCATTATGCTCCAAGAAGCTTTCCTCTCTCACCTCGTTCACCCTTGCTCGTTTCGAAACAGGCGACCGAATAGCATTGTGCGAATTAGCACAAAACATTAATTGCTATCACTCACGGATATAATATGTGTATATACTTATTTTAAAGATATTGAAGAAGGATTAATTTAGTTGAAAGTTCATTTTAAAAATTAAAATATCTATGTAATATACTAAATATAAACCATAATATGAAACATATTTCCTATTTAAATAGTTAGGTTTGAACTCGATGAATCATATTATTTTATTGCCACGTTACATATTTTATTGCACATAATACATAGAATGGAGGAATCCCCAATTTGCATGTATAATCATCTTTTGAATTAGAATTTAACTCCTCAATCAGGAGTCAAAGACAATCTCTTATTCGTCGGCAACAAATGAAATCGTGTTACGATATCTATGAAAGCCACTGTTGAAAAGTCGTTATCTTTAACGTGGAGCTTAAACTTGTACGATGGTTAATTCGTCACTCGTGGCGCCATCGAGTCCATCAAACTTGCTGCGTAACAGCCAAGGGGAACTAATTAATTTGGTGACCTCCCTCTACGTTCCTTCTTTAAGCTGATTTCATAATATTGACAATTGGAGAATATACAATTTTTGTTAATTTCTACATTATCTTTTCTCTCCTTTGCTCTCGTTCGTTTTTACTTCTCATAGCATAAACAGTTTCCATAAACAACCGGACTTGCATCGATTACCTTTTGAACCGTTCAACTGGCCATCGTTTGTATTTGATACTCGATAAAAATTCTGAAGAACTCCGTTATTTAACCATCAAACACTATGTGGAATGAAACCTCTCGGTGGTTTCTGTATCGAACAAACTTGCCTCGTTCTTGACTTCGTACGCGAGATTTGAAGGAGACGCCGAGAGGGGGAGGATATTTAGAAAAAAGTTGGTTCCAAGGCAGGATCGATAGGGGATTCTTTGTTCGGTCTCGCATAGTGCAGACCGGTCTTATATTGCGTTCCGGCTTACGTGGCCCGCGCTCGCGATAATCCTTCGATTTTACGAATCAGCGACGTGATTCTCCTCAACCGCGATGAGAGAACGTCTTTAGCCGATCGTCTCGTCCGGATGCTTCGTAAGACGAATAACGTGTTCTATTCCGATCCGGACTTTCTCATTATTCCAACCTCCGTGCGTCTTAAATTGAATCCTGAAACGAACTTGTTATTTTTATGCTAAATAATATTTTGCTCAATTAAACGACAGACTATGGCGTAATTGTTTCGAGAGGTGCATATAAAAATAAGATAAAACCATTAAGATGTGTACAAAGCAGATTGTTTAAAATATCCAACTAAAATAAAAGTGAAACCAAGGCATCACTTAATATGGCGTAATTGTATATCTTCGTGGCTTATGCTATTATTCTTCACAAAAAATTATGGCAAAAATACAAGACATAGTAGCATGTATCCACGTAAAAGTTCAAAAGCTGTTCATGACAACAACAGTTATATTGTTGAGAATAAACAGATCACTAAATGGTCAATAGAGGACAATTAAAAGTTCTCGGACGAGCATCGTTGGCGATTTTACTTCCGAGTGAGTTTGTACTCGCGAGACGCGGGATCTCGATCGCGTATGCGGTTACAAATAAGGGAGCCGGTGAGACAAATGACGAGCAGAGGAAGAGGGAGGAGAGGGATCGGCGGGTCTCGCTCGACACAAAGCATCCCCCGAACACCCTTTCCGAGTCGGAGGTGACGTCACTGACAATGGAAGGTCGAGCTGTGATTAAAGATCGAGAGACTCCGTAAAAACTCCTTGAAAAGTGTAGGAACTGAAGGAGCGGAGGAACCGGGAGGACAGGCGGGCCTACCGGCGTGAAATATTGCCTCCGCGGCACCCGACAGCTATATGACGTTTCCGAAGGGCATGAAAGAATCTCTGCCACTCTCTCTCTCTTTCTTTCCATCCCTGACCAGCTCCTCTTTTCACTCGGTCTATTTTCTCCTTTCACTCGCGGTCCATTCTCGCCGGCTCGCTCGTATCTCGTTCTCTTTAAACGCAACCTCGACTCCTCTTTCTGTTCACCCGTGAACCGGACCGAGGAGGAGCTTTGCGCGTTTTAAAAAACCCGGCCGAATCGCTTCGGCTCGCCGCGTTGCTCCGGCCACTTGACTCGCGATCCGAATAGAAAGCCAGCTCTACCGTCTCGTCAACATCGGTATAACTAATTAATTAATAGAATTTTCGGAGCAGTCCGTGCTCTGTATTCAAAATGAAACATTGATTAAAATTTCTTATATCATTTAAGAGTGAGATGGATTTATAGTATGAAACAGATTTACGATTTATTTTAATATAATATTTTATTTATCTCAAGAAAATAGTCTTTTGGTCCTGCCGATAGCTACACAGTTGGATGCGTCTCTTTAGGACATACATTTTTTTTCTGTTAATCGATGGAGCGCGACGAATCTTCGGACTCGTCGTTACTTGAGTCGATAAAAAGCGTGAATAAAACACTAGCGTTCAATCGAAATCGATGAACCTGATTAATTAAATATATGCTTCGAACATGACATTGTGTCGGAGCCGCGAAATGAACGATTGGGAGCGAGAAATCGAGAGACAGTTGGGTGCAGCGGGGAAGATCGGTTAATTTAGTGAGGTTGGTCAACGAGGCGCCAGGGCATTTAACCGGTTAACGCGAACGAACGGGTAGGAGAAATCGTGATCGAGGCACCGGCGAGGGGAAACGGCGCGGAGACGCCACTCAACGGGATTATTCGAATTGATGCGGTGAATTGGCACTGACGACATCCGAGAGCCAATCCGACGGTTTGTTTATTAGCCGAGCGTTGGCGGATTCCTTGCTGCGACAATTGAAACACCAGGCGCCTCTTCGGATTTTCGAACCGAAACGTACGTGATCGAATCACGTAGCGCTTCGGCAATGCCAATTCTAATCGTCGCTAATAACGTTGAAATTAAATGTGAATAGAATTGTTGAAAATGAGCCGATCTCAGATCTCAATTATTCTTGAAATCAGCTGTGTTTTAGATTAGGAAAGACAAATTTCAATCATTTCACCTCGAAATCACTTGCTAAGTCTAATACGAAGAAATTAGTTGAAATAACGAACGTAACGATGAGAAGCTGTGAGTAGTGCCCGGATACTTGTGGACGAGGGTGTACGGTAACTACTTATCTGCGTGTTTCCCTGCGACACGAGCTATCGTTGGATTCCTTCGCGGGCCGCCACGTGCGCGTAATGGCCCATTACGCGTACGTATGGAAATAATGCGATTTGCATGCCCGAGGAGACCCCGCATGATCGAAGCAGGGTTCGTGCTAAAGAGTAGCCGGATACCATTGTTAGGAAACGATCATCTAAACCTATCCAAACTTTTTATCGGAATAATATGCGAACGATATTTTAATTGATGCATTTTAAACACGAAAACATACAAAATATATAGTTGTATCAGTTAATATATTGCATTTCGTTTATATGTACAATGTCCATAGATTGAGAATTGACCAGTCTAGAAAATAATACGTAAAACCAGCGAAAACTGAACAGTACCCAAGTAGATTCATTCGTGACGGTGATCATAAGTTAAAATTACAATTAAATGTCCCTTATCAAATCATTGGATATAGAAAATATTTGTACGCGTTCGAGACACGTCTGAAAAAGCGTAGAGAAGGGAATTTCTCGGATTTTCGAGGAGAGACGAAACAATAGTGGCGCGTAAAGCGTGGCGGTGGTTTTCGCGCGAGGAGGGTGGAGAAAAAAAATCAAGGGACACCAGTCGGCCGCGTGATTAGTCCGACGCTCGCACGGGACTACGGCCGTCGTCGGTCGTCGTCGTTCCTCCTCTGCGTAGTTGGCACGCATTCCAACGGGGCGAATCCCCGGGCTCGGGTCTCATTCGACTGCGTGTCTGCTTGCCCGAGGCTCTGCACCCGTTAAAACCACCTCGACGCCGACGCACAATGCGTTTCCTTTCTTATTTCGTCCTATAGATCTCTAATTCGATTACTCATGTAACCTCGTTATTTTTATATTCTATTATGTAGGATCGATTGATAAGTTGTTCCCTGATCTACGATATGGACTACGAATCTACGTATACAATAAGATAATTGTGGAATTTATAGTTGCTCCTTGGATCTTATTATTCAACTGCTTATTAGTTGTTGCCTATGCATTAAAATGTACATGTATAATATTTAAAGTTCCAAGTTCGACAATTTTTTTCACATGTAAGTTACCACCCTAAAATTCCCAACATACTCCATAACACACATATAGTAAATTCCATAATATATGTAGAGTATCAAGGCTACGTACTATCTGGATGAGATATCCTCAACTCATATTATAATTATAAGCTCAAACTTATTGCTTAGTGATAGAGATAAAAATGTGATATGTCATATGCACTGATAGATATAAAAATCTGTTTGCTGTTACAGACGCCTGTGGACTGTCGGACGTGGCGCACATCGAGTCGCTTCAGGAGAAGTCGCAATGCGCGTTGGAAGAATATTGCAGGACCCAGTATCCGAACCAGCCGACGAGATTCGGTAAGCTGCTGCTCCGGTTGCCGTCGCTACGGACGGTGTCGTCGCAGGTGATCGAGCAGCTGTTCTTCGTCCGGCTAGTCGGGAAAACGCCGATCGAGACGCTGATCAGGGACATGCTGCTCAGCGGTAGCAGCTTCAACTGGCCGTACATGTCCACGATGTGACATTCTGTCTGGCGACAGCTAGCTTCCGCGTAATATCGCCTCGTCCCGCCCCTTCCGTCGAGCCGAAACGCGGGACAGCGTGCACTTTGCATTTTCACGGACGGACGTTGAACCTCTTTGAGGGAGGGATGCCGTTTAGCGGAACCAGTCTCGCTTTATTTAACAATTCCCGGCGAAGCTGGTCAGAATCGCCGGGCCACGTTGGACACTTCGTAACCGCGGAGTCAAGAGAGAAACCGAGGCGTGAATCAATTCGACGAAAGACGAAGGCCATTCGGTTTGAGGGACTACCAACGAAGAGATCTACGGAAGATGGAGAAGATCCGAATCGCAAAAGGATGACAGGAAATCCAAGAACGTGGATTTTAATCGCTGATATTCAACGGAATTTCCACTTGGTTCGTTTTAGCAGCAGAGAATCTATGGGAATACGCGAGGTGTGAGAATACCGGAAATGGCAACAGAAAATCCAACGACGTGCAGGTTTCATCGCTGAGATCCATGGGGATCTCCTGTACCTTGGACCGGTTTGGTGGCAGAAAATCTGCGGTATGATACGAGGTGCGCGTGAATAGCGAGAGTCGCGGAGGACTGTTAGTAGAAATTTTTTACGGCGAAGCACGCGCGAAATGCGAACAAGTATTTTTCCTAGTGTCTCGACCGTTTTCGACGGTGGAAATTCTAAGAGAAAGACAAGTGGGGAAGAAGAGGTGCGACGATGAACGTGGCAGCGAGGAAATCGTAAATTAGCATTTGTAATCGGCGACGGAGGATCCGATATCTCCCATCGATCTTCGCGTCGAGTAATTGCCGTTAGTCGAGTCACGCCGAAAACCCGAAACTCATTCGTACGATTTTTATGCGAAATAAAACGTTGAATTTGGATTGACCTTTTATCGAAGTCACGATGCTTTCTACACAATTTTACACATCCCTTAATGCGTGTACAATTTTTTTACGAATGCATCGAATCTGTCATTTTGAACGCTCCCTTATTTATTCGTTATCTCTAAAATAACAAAATTTGTGAATTCATTAGAATTGGATTATTTCTAACCATGAATCAAGACATATGGTTTTGAAATACTATTTTTTACTAATAATGGATGAACCGCGTATTCCATGCATTCAGAAGAAAATTATCAAATAATTTAAACACTTTTAGCATTTGTATTTTATTCCGCATAAAAGCAACACCACCCATATAATATGGCTTTAACAGCTCTGCTCACGTGAACGTATGACGTCGCACATTAGAGGCTCGAATTGATGAAATAGTTAATCAGTCGAAATTGAAGTATTTGATGCAAGCAATAATTACAGGCGACAACTCCTTTACAATTAATTATACTTTTTCTCTTCATCTCGGTTTGCATGAACTAAAATGGGATCAGCTTAATCATACTCCTACTGCAGTTTTAGTAATTCTAGTACAAACTAGATCTACTATGACGTTCTCATTGCCATTATTAATATTCTCTAAAATACATCTCACCTTTTTACAAATCAAGATTACAAAGCTTTCTCATTATTGCATCTATCTTTTCTCATAAATAAAATGAAAATTTAGTCATGATAGCCTCGCAAGATTTCTACAATTTTGCATAGTGTTTTATTAATGTCATATCTGTAACTGTAAAAATTTCAATGCTTCGTTATGTAGAGTCTCATAAAACTTTACTATTTTTTCGTTAACATCAGAAATAGTATCGACCAATGTTATGAGTTCTTATTAACAAGACCTCTTAGCAGTAACGTCATACCGGAGCTGTTACGTTACGTTGTAATAACGATTACAATAAATTATAAAGGTGGTGTTGATAGAAAAAAAGTCGACCGTTGTAGTTGTTAGTAGAATGGGCGAGTCGTTGATCGCATCGAAGATGGAGGAACGGAGTCGATTCCGCGTATGGGCGAATAAATATATTTTTCTTGGAAGAATGTTCGTCCGGTCGCGTGCTACCCCGGTTAACGAGAACGTACGCGATTGGCGCGGGGAGAACCTCGGCGGGCGCAATGTGATATACACGCGAAGAACTGTAATCGGATTTTTGAAACACGGTGCTTTTTTACCCTATATAAATACTGTACGATAGCCAGAAACGGACGCGTTGTACTATAGGATTTTGCGCGCCACGAGTCTTGTGACGTCGACGCTAGTTACTTAGAAAATCACTTAGGGGTATATGGGATATTTCTAATATTTTTAAGAGACGCGAATTCGTTTGTTAAGATCCGGACGCACGAGTGTACACGTGAACACACAGAAGACAGATGCAGGGTGATGAGTAAACAAAAATAAATGCGTTCAGCCGATCGATAATCGTACAACTTGTTTGACAAATGATTAGAGTTGAACTGTAAAAGAAAACGATTTTACTATTACTGGCAACAAGCTTTTCGTCGGTAAAAATAAACGAACACGCGCGCAAGCTCCGTTCTGCCGTACGTGCGATAAATTGTTTTTCTATTTTCATTTTTTTCACACGATTTTCAACGAGCCAATGGAGAACTTGTTGCCAGATGGAATCGACTCGTCGAATGAATCGCGATGGAATTGTATTATATCGAGAATGAATTGTCTTTGAATAAAGCGGAGGTGAATAAAAACGGAACGACATCCGCTGTAGCGTTATGTATAAAGGCGTGAAATTTTTGTATAAAAAGACATGTACATAATTAATATATATATATATATATATACATATTATATATAAATATAAAAATACAAATATAAATACGATTATAAATACGAACGTAAGTGCGAATATAACACGCGAATATACGTATGAATGTAAAGAAATATATATGTCAGAATTACGGAGTCTTGTATCATGTTTTAAAAATCGTCACTACAAGAAAAGTGGAACGAATCGACGAACGGTGCTGGAGAAAAAATGAGAATACATATCGACGGCTGGTGGACAAACGGTCTATCTCAAAACTTGCTTCGATAATATTGTGTCTCAGAAATCGTTGCTAGAATGTCCCGATTCAAATTTGCTTCAAGGACATCCTATCTCAGCTGCTATTTAAATTTAATTTACGATCACCCGTCGATATTCGGTCGTTTCTATGACTCCGTTTGGTTCGTCGATTCGTTCCACTGAAGAAATGAGAGAAGGTAAGTAATTCATGAGATTTTCGCTCAGAATTATTATCATTATTTCAATTAAACTCACTACTCTTATAATGAATATTAACCCTAAATAACTGAATTTAAATCATCGTTAGCCTGTAACTAATCATTCGACTCGAGGTACAAACGAAACCAAATAACTTGATTACTTTTTACAACTATCCTAAAATACGGACGTAATGAAATCCGACGATCAGATATAAAAATCGTCTAGTGAATCTAACAAGAGAAAGTGGAGTATTTCGCTGCGTAAGAATCGCAGGAAAAGCAGATGGCGGAGAAGGTGAGGAGGCGGAAGAGGGGTAGAAGCACGAAACAGGAAGACGTGGTCTTAAAGAAGAGTGGCAGCGGAGACGGGCGAGTATGTAGTATCCAGCCGGGCAGGCGCGAGCAGCCAAGGGGGGAAGAAAAGGTTTTAAAGAAGAATCGAAACGAGTCGCGTTCCTCTTCAGCGAGGGCACACGGGGTCGCGCTCGCAGACAGAGGCATCGCCGTCACGTCGGCCAGAAATCACTGCCGTGCGTCAGGGAAAATTTGCCCGGCGATTGTTTATATTGAAATACGTTCGTGAAGGAATGCCCGCGAACGCGCGCGCCGTCTCGTCGGGATACGCTCGATCCTCCCTTAGCGAAAACGCGAATTTATCTATTAATTTCAGGCTTGTATTGGAAATTTCGATAACTATGACAAGCCGCGAATTTTCATAGAAAATATATTATTTCTATTGTCAATGTAACGAAGGAAAGGAATTGATTTTCTATTTTAAAGATTCGTTCTTTTAATATTTTCTGTAGATATCATGTTTTACATAAACACATCAAATCGGTCTAGAGATAATAATTAAGGTGTACATCGCAAGATTAAAGAGACTTCTCGATTTTACTTATCGCTACAAATTAAGTCTTCTTGACACCGAAGAAAGACTTATCTTCGACTTCCAAGAGAAGGCACTTGAGCCTCGTTCCTTTCGATAGAACCAGAGTTCCTATATTCTTCAACATTTCTCACCACAAGCTAATTAATTACGATAGAATTCCTTCTTCTTTAGAAGAGAATATTCAAGTGTAATCGAGACAAAATTTATTGATCAGCTTTCAATGCTCTGTCATAAAATCTGACGCTGATTTATAAAATATGCATAAGCAGGTAAGATTTTTAAAGATTGGGGTCAGAGAAAATGATGTATTCTCTGTACCGTATAGATTATATCGAGAGTCCCATACATTCGAGGAGATGAGATTTGTACCGGTTACTTTGCAAGCTAAACGGAATCGAGAAGCGTCACATGGATCCGTGGTCGGGCCGCGGTTTTCGAGATCGCGAGGTTCCCGAAGCGAGCGCATAAAACGCGGATAAATCACGGGGTCGGACGGATAGCGGGGCGAACGGGAACAAAAACGAACTGTGAGGTGGAAAGAGAGAGAGGGGCCAAGAGCCGGATGCTTAGAATTTCGATAAATCTAACTTGGCAGCAGAAACAAACGGCCCGGAGCGCGGTGAGTGGAGAGGCTTTTTTCTTTCGTGAGTAGTAGAGCGTCGCGGTTTTTGGCACCCGTTCAAAAATTCTCGCTCCTTCCCTTTTTTTTCGGCCACGTGATACGCGGTAAACGATGCACCAGAGACACGAAATCGCAACAAGAATCGGAAGAGATTTTCCGAACCTGTGTTCAAGTGACTACTATCGTTCAGTTCTTTTTCGGCTCAACCATCATGTTTGATTTAAGGTTGTACGAGGCCTCACATAAACATAATGATAAACCGTTGAAATTTGAACAACTGTTAGACGTTATATTAGTAGAATACCATGCAAAATTTCAAGTATTTATAGAGGATATTCAAAAGGGATAAATGACAGTCCAATATTAGGCTTATATAGGCTTATAAAAATGTTGAAAGTCGATCAATATGCAAAAGCACATAAAATATTGGAAGCAAAGTAGATTGAACGAAATCCGATTGATAAATGAAACTCACATTTAATAATTTCTTATGCTCCAAATATTTCATTTTGCGTACAAATCCGTAGGATCGTAAACGAAGTTTGAAGCGAGGTCTCGGTCGACGCGAATTGGCGAGCGTGGGCCGCGACCGCTAATTGAAACACAACGAACGCGCATTAGTTCATCAAGAAACGGAAGAAGATGCACGCGGAAGTTTCCTGCTCTTTGATCGGCGATCGTTAAAACGTAAACCGGCACATGTATAGAGCACATGTATAGAGTGTTTCGTAAGCGGCTGCGAGACGAGTCGTAATCGATGTTTTCTACGGTGTTTATCGCGCGTATTGGAAAGAGAGGAGCCGGAGGAAGCCGGCTGTTTACGCCACACGTCGTCGCGTCGCTATCGAATGCTGGAGGACGGTAATAGGTGATGACGCAATTACAAGCTCAGAAAGATATCGCGTCATTCGATCCCTTCGTCAACGTTTACTTATACCGTCTACTTTTTTAATCATATTATAATCAAATATATATTAGTCCATACCTCGCTTCTTTCCCCTGACTTCAAGCCCTCGATTCCAAACGATCAGCGAGTAGATAAAAGATAAGAATGATTTTATTAAACGTCTGAAACACACGATATTTATTCAAATATCAGTTTGAACATTTAGTAATTCATTAATTAATTAATTTATTTATTTGAGTTATTCGTGGCAAGAATGTGGCAGGGCAGGATTGCCTGGACGTATATCGACGAATGAATTAAATCGTTCTTAACACCAAGCAGACTATTATAGCATTTAGTAGGAACTAATTAGAATATTGTTGAAAATGAGTACACAGTCTCTCGCTCTGATGCAGCTAGCCTCATCATGACGCACACGTGCCATTCCTCGAACTACTCTCACGATACTCTCTTTCTCTACCATCTCACCTCACCTTGTACCTCCCAGTGCTAAACGTAATCTTCGTGAATGCTTAACATTCATGAACGGACAGTTTTTATAAAACTCGCATCATACGACCGTTACAAAATTCTCGACTACATTTGACTACATTTCTTTACGTCCTATACTGCCATCGATTACGCACGAAAGTTATCGATTTTACAGATTGAATTTTTATGTAATTGCATAGAATCTGCAGTCTCCAAGTGTATTTCCTCTAAGCTGTTTTCGAAACGCAGCAAATTTATAGAAATAAACAGTGTAACCGTTCCGAGCTATTGAGAAACAGATAAGAGCCAAGAAATCGCAATAGGTTGTTTATTTGACGCAATAGCGAGCTCGTCTTGAATCATATCGATTTTTAGTTACTACTGAAAAAATAATATTCCGTTTAATATTGATATAATGATTAGCGAAAACGCAGCAGTATCAAGTGATGTAAGACTACGTTATGATTGTACTCGTTACCCATCGTTTTGTTTTGCCCTCCCTCTAGCTCGTTTCGTCGCTTCGATCCTTTCGAATTTCAAATTCTAGTAGCTTCGGTCGCACGGGTTTAAGAGAATTTTCCTGGACGAAAGATAAGTTTCTAGTTAAATTAGAAAGTGCATCTGTGAAACTGAAAAGTTTATTGTAAGGCAATTAAGTATGGAAGTACTCGCGTCTCGTTACGTAGGGCCGAAAGGGTTAACGAGCCCGCGCGCGTACCCGGTGCGCGCGGAGGAACCGCGTAAACGAGAGGCGGAGCAACCGGCTCGAAGAGGTCAGAGGCCACTACCAATCGCAATCTCCCGATAACCACTCTCCTCCGTTGGCTCCTCTCCGTGGATCGTCTTCTTTTTTACTCTCGGCGCGGCACAGAAAATCTGTACGCGCCTCCTACCCCTCTCAAGCTCCCCGTGATTCACGCGTATCATGATTCCGTAAGATATATCCTGTCCTACATTCTTCTGATAACACGAAAAAGTATGTTTCTCTCATTTTCTAGGAAGTCTATCTACATTACGAACTCGTTTCCTCACTGATATAATAATCAACGAACGTATCTATTATACTTACGTGTGCGCGTGAAATTTGCCGTAACGCACACGTATGCACTATGAGAAAATACGAGAGGGAGAGGGAGCTAATGATTAGGACGGAATTGATTGTGGATCTTCGCGTTTCTCGCCTTCATATTGTACATTAAACTAACGAAATAATGAAAATCATACGATCTACTTTCTTATCCCATACAATATTCTTGCGTATAATTTACTGTAGTTATTGTCTTTCCAGAATAGGTACTTCTCTCTTCCTTTTCTTCGGTGACATTGTAAAATGATTAAAAATAATGCAACTTATTTTTCTAATCGTATACGAAACTCCCGTACTCAGAATTAAAAATTGTAACAGTACATAGAATAGCAATAAATTGCAATTTCTCAAATCACCGTAAGGTCATTGATCTAATTAGATAAAAGCCGTCGGATCTCGAATCAATTAATTACCTCACTGAAATCGAGTCGTGTTTCCCGAAGGGTCCTCCGATAAATGATCAATCCTAGTCGCATAATCATTCGATTTGTACCCGTCGAGAGAAATTTACATATAGAAAAATAGATCAGATCTTATTCCTGACTCCTACCAATGTGACAATGCAATTTTCGATAATTTTGAAATTAATATGTATTGTACATGTATTCTATAACATTTAGAACTTCTTTAATTGAATTCATAAAATTAAGAATTCAGTAAATCATTATTTATCACTTGAATTATGTTCTGCCATTGAAAGTAAGAGTTTGCTTAAATTGCCATTTGTTTCAACATTCTTGTCACATCGAAAGACGTCTTGGTTTTGTCTACTTACCACAAGTATCGATATCCAGAACGTTTTTGGTCCTTTTAACGCCATCCAGCGTTGCCATAGAAAATTCATTTCCTACCGACTCTCAATTCCCTCTTCTTTTAGGATTTCAGGTCAATTCAGGCCGTCATTTTCTATCGAATTTCAACACGAACATTATCTCGTTTTGTACACACACACATTTCCGCACGAAAACAAAAAAAAATGTACGTAATTCGATTGAACCAACTGGAGCAGATTCCTACTTGAAAAAGATGGAGGCAGCAGTGGCAGCACTAGTATGGGAAACACGAAACACTCGGGCACGAATACTTCCTCATTTCTTCAAACTTGCACTTGGTGTATACACACGTGTAATTGTAATTACAACTGAAGTTATACGAACAAATACAAACTCTTCTTACGACTATTCGTTTGTCAATTATGAGTTTTTGTATATACGAATCGGACGTTATTTTATGCAATAATGAACAGATTATAATATACAATATCGACGATGAAAGGGAAACGGTAATTAGTTTACCTGAACTGCAAAGTGAGAAGAAAGTTGATGTCCACAATAACGTAAACATTGAAACTTTTCACACGATCACGAACGTGACGTTTTCGAACGACGGCAGATACTTCTTGATCTGCACGAATCGCAAACAGTTGTGCCTGTACGAAAGAAAGAATCAGAATCTATTGTTAAATAAAACGCTGCCTCGAGCGGCTAGCAAAGTGAAATTTACGTCGAGCAATGACATCGTCGTTGCTGACAAAACAGGAGATGTTTACATTTTTTCTGACAAACAATCTGACAATGGAGTTCTACTGTTAGGACATTTGTCGATGATACTTGATGTGCTGGTTACAGAAGATAAAAAATATATTATCACGACAGACAGAGATGAGAAAATAAGAGTGTCCATGTTCCCAAATTCATACAACATCCTATCCTATTGCTTGGGACATAAGAAATTTGTGACAAATATCATGGAACTACCTCATGACAAAAGTGTGCTGATGTCTTGCGGAGGAGACGGTGTTTTCATATTATGGGACTACAGGGCTGGTAAAGAATTATTATGCGTTGACTTTCATGATAAAATACCTGGAAATGATGTGGAGAGGTTCAACGATCAACTTCGTAATTGCAACCTGGATGAAACTGTTCAAGAGCTACCTGTGAAATGCTTGAGGCTTTCGTTATGTGATGCATCTTCATCCTTAGCTGTAATAAGTTTCTACAATAGTTGTTTGTTATTAGTATATAAGATTAGTAGTACGTCCAATTCAAATGTCATTGCAACATATTTACAGTCCATAATTCTGGACCATGAACCAATAGAATATCATCTGTACAAAAATAGTATGTGGTTATTAAATGACATTGGATTTAAGTTATATGAATTTAAGGACAATAGATTTGTGTTATGCAATGAAACGAGTAAAATAGATAAATTGGACAATTATTGGAGAATGCTAAAAAAAGATACTACTCAACAGAATTTATTTCCAATATTGTATAAAAGAAAATATGACAATGTCCAAGAATATATGCAACGTAAGAAAAGCCGTCTTACAAGCATAGTTGATGGATGAGGACAGATTATTAATTATAAACAAAGCTTTCTTAATAGAAGTTTTATATATGTTTTTTGTTATAAAATACAAATAGCATTACAGTACAATAAAGTGGTTTTATTAACCTACAGACTGTTTAAAGAACAAATCGAGTTTTAAATTTGATATAATCAATGCACGCGTTTTAATTAAACAGGCTTGTAATCCAGCTTGGATTCAAGTTTCTTATTATCCGACACTTTCCTCACTGCTTTCATAAAATCTTCTTGTATGACATATTCCCTTTCTAATCTTATTGCAAACAATCCTGCTTCTGTGCACACATTTCTCAAATCAGCACCATTGAATCCATCAGAAAGTTTAACCACAGCTTCGTAATCTAAATTTAATTGAAATCATTAGAAATCGTTTTAGACGAAAATGGACAGTAGTAGATATGACAATGATAAAATATACCGATCTCTCCATGTTTAGATATGGGGGCAGCATGGATTTTTAAAATTTCTAAACGTGCTTGCTCGTTAGGCAATGGCAGTTCAATTTTTCTGTCCAATCTACCCGGTCGTAATAAAGCTGGATCCAAAGTATCTGGTCTATTTGTGGCCATTATCATTTTAACTTGACCCAAAGAATCGAAACCATCCATTTGATTTAATAATTCCATTAACGTTCTTTGGATTTCTCGATCGGCACTTGTACCCTCCGAAAATCTACGTCCACCTGTATGAAAACATAAGATTTAATGTTTTAAACTCTAATCATTTTTCTCGTCTTATCTATTAGTTTTCGTATTTACGTTCATACCAATAGCATCTATCTCATCCATAAATATGATACAAGGCTGATGATCTCGTGCATAATTA
Organism: Ceratina australensis; assembly: GCA_004307685.1. Classification (NCBI taxonomy): domain Eukaryota; kingdom Metazoa; phylum Arthropoda; class Insecta; order Hymenoptera; family Apidae; genus Ceratina; species Ceratina australensis. Next base: position 15,420 of record SHCU01000397.1, read on the forward strand.
AACATTTCTCTAATTAATCTCGCTGATTCACCAATATATTTGTCAACGATAGCGCTTGATACAACTTTTAGAAAGCTTGCATCTAAGTGGCTAGCAACTGCTCTAGCCAACAATGTTTTTCCAGTTCCTGGTGGACCATATAAAAGGCATCCCTTCGGAGGCATTATTCCCACTCTTTGGAACAATTCAGGATTTAGTAATGGCAGTTCTATGACTTCTCTTAGCTCACGTATTTGTTCGCTTAAACCACCAATCACGTTATAAGAGACATCGCCAGGGTTTTCATGTGACATGTTATAAACCATTGGATCAACCTAAATATATTGATAAGGATTCGTATAATATCTTGGCAATATGTAGCAATGAACTTTAGTGATATGAATTTTACCTCTCGCGGTAAATAACGCATTATAGTAAGAGTAGTCATGTCTAGAGCTACTCGTGTTCCAGATTTCAGCTTATTTTTATCAAGCTGACGCCGACAACCAACGACATAACGTGGACCATTTGTTGCCTTTACTATAACTGTAAATAGAGAAACTTATATTTCTATAGCTGTCATATGCAGAAATAAAATAATGTACATCGGAACACAATATAGATGCTCAGCTTATGCAGGATTTTTGCAAGGATTGATAGGGATAGTAACAGATGTTTAAACATAATATCATAAAGACCTTGTACTTTGTCATAAACTTACATTTTTCCTCTGTAAGTTGCTTTAATACTTCTCCAACGATCTGAAATAAAAATGTCACTTATCTTAGTAAGAGACTGTAATGAAAGGATAAGTCAGAAATAAAATTTTCTACATGCCTGTCCAACACTCTGCAAGGCTTTTAAATCGCTTTCAGATTTATCGTATTGTTTTTTTAGATCCTTAAGATGCTCTCTCACTAAAAGATGGAATTTCCAATACAAATTATTTACAGTTTCTTCTAATCTATCATGTATAATTGACTGTTGTAGATGTATGACATTGAGGTTAAGTTAAAGGCAAACCATACAAATTTAATATATATTTCAGGTATCACTTACTTTCCTTTAGACGTGATTCTACTTCTTTGTGTTCTATAAGCTTTTTTCGATAATCTTGAAGGGCTTTGTCCCTGACCGAATCCACGGTAGTTGCCATTTTTGCTTTTCTGCTGTCTAACTGTCTCAAGTTTCGTTCTTATGAACAATGTTACTTTAGTAACACCACGTAACACCAGGATCAGTGCTGGTGTCACTCATTGTTTGCAGTAAAATATTATAAACTGAATGACATAATTTCTTCGAGTGAATTAACTTCTTTAAATATTTCTAACAGAACTTTTACAATTTGACTAGCTACTTTTTTTCTGCTGCTAATAATTGTTTATATTTTTCTACCACAATTAAGGATTTGCCTTTATTTCTAATGTTGCAATGAACACATGTCCCGGCTACGGGCTAACCTGAGCTTTATAAACTAATATACACACATGTATACAATATATTTAAAAGAGTGTTGTTAATTAAAAGTTATATTAGTTAGTAATAAAATTAGAGCCTACCACAGAAACTTAAAAATGACGACTTTGACACTTCAATTCTATGGATTTAAAAGAACGATTCCGCGAATAAAAATATTTAAACGATATTGTATGAGCAACATTTATCAAGAACGAACCGAGCATAAAGTTCATCCTTACAAACAGATTCACCCGTGGAAATCAATAGAGGAATTTTCTGAAGATATTTTGAAGAACATAATTTACAATAAAGGTAACGACACTTACATAATTATATTAGATTGGTGCAAAAACTTGCTGCTTGAAATATTTATGGTGAAATTTCTTTATGCAGTAATACTTGTTTTCCATCATCTTTTTTACAAGTATAATTCCTTCTCATAGAAACCAGAAGAGATACGAATTGGTCGTTCAGATTAAAGTAATCATTTTTATATCGAATAGTTTTTATCTGTTTGGAGAGCAGAAGTATAGATGAAATGTACAAAACTTTGCATAATTTCAATTCAATTACAGTTCTAACATAGCAGTCCAATTCCAGTTTCAATATCATTATCTCCTTCATAATTCCTTCCTATATAACATAGCACAAAAAATTTCTTTTCTGTATATTGAAAAGCTATTCTTGCGGGCAAATCAACCAAATCAACAGTGTCCGATACAATGTACTGATAGATTTATAATATAATGTTAAAAGACACATCTGAGGCATTTCTAAAAATCGATATTCTGCACTGACCTAATATATAAATTTTATATCTGCCAAAATAAACTACTAAATGTTTTTCTTCATTTCATAGGTGGATTAATAGCAGTAAATAAACCTTATGGAATAAGACTTAGAAGATCAGAAAAAGATATGGAAACTAGAGTACCAAATGGTGTTAATTATACATTATCTGATGCTTTGCCATATATTTCCAACCAACTCAACTGTTCAAATTTAATTCTAGTTAGAAGTCCTGAAATGTGAGTATTAATTTCTATTGATTATTTAAAATTATTTTTGGATTTATATATGACAGTAAATGTTTAAATTAGGTACATGAGTGGCATTGCACTTTTAGCAGCAGATCCAGAAATTCAACACGCAGTTGAAGTTTCCATTATTCGTTCCAAGTTTTTTTCGAGGACATATTGGGTACTTACAATTGGAGTGCCAAGAGAACTGAAAGGGGCATATCGCTTAGGAATAAAATTGGTATCAAATCCACATTTCAAAGAAAGAAAGGTAAGCCTATTGATTGTTATCATATGCAGATAATTGATTATTTGAAAGTAATTTTTAGGCAATCTTAACAGAAACGTGGTCTAAGCGCGATGAAAAATTAGGTAAAACGAAATTGTTGAAAACAGAATTTCAGGTGTTATCTAATTCCACTCTTAATTTATCATCTTTGGTTCAAATAAAATCATCTACCCAAAGGAAGCATGCACTCAGATTGTTTGCATCCACATTTTTATACAGCCCAGTTCTGGGAGACAATTCCCCTTGTGCGTCACGGATTCAGAAAGTTGGAAACACTTTTGTAAAAGTTGATCCGTTTCTTACCCATGCAACGCTGCCAAAACTAGATATTAGACTTCTCAAACTGTTAAATGTAAGGCCAAAAGATAGGGCTATAATCCCTGTACATATTCATCTGAGGTCAATGGTTCTACCTGAATTTTTTGGGGAAACTGTGACAATTGAAGCACCTTTAATGCCATACTTCGAATGGACATGCAGGCAACTTGAATTTAAATACTTGATGCAAAATAATGTTTCTTCTGTAGTATAATATATTTATAAGAGAAAAACAGCTTTATTATTTATTACATGCCCAACATATAAGATTTAATGGCTAAGTACATATTTGCCTTTTAATATTCTTCTCATTAAAACTTTTCTTCCATTGGGAGTAGACATTCTCGCTAACCAGCCGTGACGTTTAATGCGGCGACGTTCATTAGGTTTTGGGAAGTGATACCTCATTATACTTCTGCTGAAGTTAAGGCTCCATGGATTGGTTACTATCGACGAACAGGTTTGTCCTAATGACGTAAGCCGGCTGTAAAACAAAAACGAAGGATAACACAGAATTCCAAAATTGATATAACTAAATTCCAGGTCTTTATGCAAAGTGAACTATTTATAATGTTCATACAGAAAATTACATCTACACAGGAATTTCTATTGTATTTGAAATATAATTTGTATTTCACTTTTGATACATTATGTGATCCGTGGGCATTAAATCAATTCGGAATCTAGATATAACCTATTGAATAAATGTTGTCGAGTATTAGTTTCATTGTATTCGCAAATGGATAACGTACGGAAGGGCTTGATATGCACTGGAGATCAATGTACTTAGCATTTTCTATAAGTTTTACAGTTTATTAACAACGCGTTTTGCGCACGTAGATATTGAATAAAACTTCAAACACGGTAAATAGTACGAGCGGTACAGGGATGCCAAACTGCAGACTGTTGGAAATCAGCCCTTCTACTTACGCAACTAACCGAGCGCGAGTAAACTTCGGGCAGAAGAGAAAGAAGCGAAATATTAGTCCGTCGCTCTTACACCTGTTAAACTCGTATCAGAGGGTAGAGAATGCTCACGCACGTGTTTTTGGCGTGCCAGATTCGATTATGCTGCGTGTTGCTTCAAACTTTCCCAAGCAGCTATCTTCTGTTCACTTTAACTCTCGAACAGATGCTATTACAAAATAGTAGCGCTCATGTAATCGTTGGGACAGCGAATGGATTGTCTGAATGCACTGTCCTCGAAATCAGTTTCATCCGTTTCGTACGTAATATACTGCAAAAATGATTAAATTCTTATTAGTTAGTTAAGAAATTCGATTGCTCGATTCTTAATTGCATTATTAATTCCGCTACCTTGCTTGGTAGCGCATTCGAGACTTTGGAATCAAGTGAAGGAACGCAAATTATAAATGGAAGGGAGAGTCGCAAAATAAAAATCCAAAGGCTTATTTTCATTCATTTATTAATCAAAATTAAATGAGATATTTTCATTATCTCTACATTTATTTCTGCATACAATACATTATTACAATGTGATCTACAATTTCAAACGCAGAATTTCTTAAAGTAAATTGTAGTTCTTCGCTTGGTATCTTTTGCAAAGATTAGATTTTGCAAAAGATACCATCCCTGAAAAATCCTTAAATCCTTAAATTCTGATACTTGGACATTTGGTGAAGGA
>SHCU01000397.1:23256-35818 GCA_004307685.1 Ceratina australensis
ATAGAAGATTTGTCAATTTTCTCGATAGTATTTGATATTGAATACTATTCAAGATATCGATTTAAATCAGCTTAGAATAATCTTGTTGCTACGTGCAAATCAATTTCTTTACAAATAATATTCAATTTAATTCTTAATAATCGCACATATATTAGAAATCGAGAATATTTTATTAGATTGCTTGATAAGAAATATAGAATTCAACGATTTAATTATAAATTATTTTATTTTTACTATCTGCTTATAAAACGTCAAACTTCGTACGAGACGTTGAACTTATTGTATCTTCTGGTCACAATTCGTGTAGAATACGAAGTTGATTTGAACAATGATCTGTATTCATTGGCGTCGCGTATTAAAATTCTCACGACGACGAGACGCAATGAGATTTCGCGGCGAGAACGAGCAGCTTTTGTACTATCGAGGGCTAATTAATTCCTCATTGTGCTAATTTACGACGATACGAGCGCGCGAGACTCCGTATCTCGTGTAATTAGCACCTGAATACAAAAAGAAGCTAAACACGAGGAAGTCAAAATGGGGTTTTGAAATGAGGTAACATCGTAATTATAAAATTCATGTACTTACACATTTTCTCTACATTTACAGGTAAACTATGCATTTGTTAAATACGGACAACTAGACTGCGAATTTTTATGCACAATTGTACATTCGTGATATTGGTTTAAAAAAAAACACATTTAAATCAGGGATGACAAATTCTTTCGTCGAGAATCACAATTGTCAGTCAGGCGTTTCTCCCATTACGAAATATGTAGTTACTCCTCCATCATCGACTTTATCTCATGATAAGGAAAAATTCTATTTAGGAAAAAATTCATTAATCCCTAAGTTTTAACGAATCTAAGGGAATATTGGATACAATTGAGGCATGCAAGTTTCCGAAAAAAGACAAGATATATCTAGACGATTTCTTGAAAGAAATCGGGTTGGTCGAATGCCTCGGGTTAGCCAAACATTCGTATGCGCCACGGATAACCGCCTGAATCAACCTTTTCAACCCGACCCAATCACTTGGGAATCCGATACATCGGACAAATTTGTAAATACTTTGGGAGAATTGCGCACCTGACTGTTGGGACGTCTCTTCATTCATGCATCGTCGACTTTGGTATACCGCTGTTTGTTGAGACGGTCACGCATATTAATCGGATTGAACAATGAAATAAGGACTTGTCTCATTGTTTCTCATTTTGTAGGTGATATATTTTTGTTAAGCACGGATGATTTCTTTTGGTACAGGAATAGCGAACTTCTGTCTTTTACTTTTGCCATCGCAAATGAACTCTCCCGTGCTATCTTACATACTCACATCACTGTGGAGGTAGGGAATGGAAGTTTCAATACGGCAACCACGTCATTCCTGATTTCAATGCTGGAACATATATTCAGCTTTCCATATTTTTAATAGTTCTGTACATTACACACAGCGTTTGTTGCGATTCTTCAAGTACGTAAAATTCGCAGTCTACGTATGTATGACTCATTGGAATTATGACAAAAGGGACACTATCTTCTATGGTAGATTATTATTGGATTGGGAAAAAAGTAATTTCGGCTTTTTTATGTTTTTCAAAGCGAATTTATTCATATAAATTTCAAATACTAATCAATGATATATGTGCCATTTTGATTGATGACCTTCTGTCACTTTTCTGGGACAATCGCCACTATAGAACTTCTGAGATCTCTGGGCGAAAAACTGTACTAAGTGATTTTCAGTTCTGTAGACATCGAGACAAATGGTAGTCGGGCGGGCCAAGTTCCGGGCTATACGGTGGGTGCATCAAAACTTTCCAGTCAAGGTCTCCCAATTTTTGCCAAGTCACTAAAGATATGTGTGGTCTAGCGTTGTCGTGATGGAAGACAAGGACGATTCAACGAATAATTTTTTCTCATCTCAAACGCTCGATATCACGTTGGCGTCAATACGGGCTTAGCAACCGTTTCCGATTTCGACCACGATCTTTTTCGCACATTATTGTCGAACGTGATCCACATTTCATCGCCCGTAGTCATTCGTTTCAAAAGTTTCGTTTCGTCTCAGCAATGATTCACAAATGGAAACTCGGCCCATTAAGTTTTTCAGCATTAATTCATCTGGAATCCAAGTATCAAGCTCTTTCTGGTATCCAGACTTAGATAAATGTTTCAAAACTGTTTTATGGTCGACGTTTAGTTCCGCAGCGACGTCGCGAGATGAAATATGTCGGTCTATCTTGATTCTTTAAGATTCTCATCAATTTTTTCAACGATTGGTCGGCCAGGTTCATCTTTAACATTGAAGTTCCCGGAACAAAAATTAGCAAACCAAATTTGACGCTGACGTTCACTTAAGCTCATCACCATAAACACCAGATCATTTTTGATGAGCTTGCGCTGTATTTTTCCTTCCCGGAAGTAAACAAATAAAATGTGATGAAAATTACATTCTGGAACCCTCATTTTCGAAGCGCAGTAGCTTCTCACTGAGTAAACGAATAATGCTATCTTTACATCCAGAATATTCTGTGGACTGTTATCTTTTAAATATGGCTTCATTGAATAAGTATTATTACAGATATGTGATTTTAAATTTATCCACTGGGAAAAACCGAAATTACTTTTTCCTCAATCTAATATTACTTTGCCGTTTTGTGGTAGGTCCTAGAAAGTAGATGCAAATATCATTTATTTCTTGCAGTATGTTTATCAGTCGAAGGACAGTTTTACAGTACTGTTATCGTTGAAACAAATAAATAATAGTTATGTTTTACTCAGGCGAATAAAATTACGTGCACAGTCCGATTCCAGAAGCATGTGAATAGAGGTATCATTCAGATGATTTATCGTCGAGTATTAAAATTGATTTGTCTCTCACATATGCTTCTCGATGCAAAAAATTTAGTGGAAATTGCGAAACATCTGATGCACAATGTTTATTTACCAAAATGTATATACCTTTCAAATAATAAAAGAGTATGCACTTCACAGATTCTCTAACTACGTATTTACTCGTTTGCAGTAAACATAATGATGTTCGTGAAATCGTTTGTGATCGATGTGAATCGCTATCTTAAAGTAAATTATAGTGTAAGTGATCCACGTTTCCACCGTCCTTCGTCGCTCCGGGTATTTGTATTAATTTCGATTTCGCCTTCGTCCCGATTTTCATGTTCTCGATGCATCTTTCTTCCAATTAGCCGGAGCCGGCAATTTCCGATTGCCACGATCTATATTGGTTCTACTTTTGAAGCATTTTCGACAGGTCAGCCGCCAGAACGCAAGCCTGAAGTCGGCTGAGTAGAAGGCGTATATGAACGGGTTTATGGCCGAATTAATCCATCCTGAAATGATTAAGGAGATTCAATGATGAATTCAGATGCGTACATCTATATAATGATCATTTGTGTCAATTTTGTACGTCATATACGCCATGCATACACGTATATCACGTGCTCTGTGCCTTATTAAAATGTGATAAAATATTTTAAAAATTTATTTATTTTTTGTAAACGATACTCAATGTTGGTATATTACTTTAAATACATGACTCGATATATAATTTATAATGTAACGAGGCGAACAAAATTTAATTAAGACGACGTTCTCAATTTAATCCTCTAAACAAGGTAAGTAGGCTAGGTTCGTTGCAGGTTCTACATCACGTACCTCGCATTAACGGGGATCGCTTAACTAGTTCGAAAATATAAAACGATCGCGGTAGTCCCGCGTCAAGAACTTCAATTACTAAAGCAAGCTGATGGTTACCTAGCCAAGTTAGCGCCGGCATCAGGATGTCTGGCGGCTCTACAGGCACGAACGGAGTGGCCAAATAGAGAATGAAGAACGGGAGCCAACACGCCACGAATCCACCTACGACCACTGCCAAAGTACCGGCGGTTTTTGTTTCCCTCGCCACTCGGTTGATGCAACTTTGTTGATGGCTGCGAACAATCCCAGACTTTTTGCTCGTGCTAGCCGGTTCCATCTCGTCCGACGCCCTGTCACAGGTCACGCTGGTCACGCATTCCGTTCTTCGTACCCTGATGCTCTTCGCCCGCTCCATCTGCGGCAAATTGGCACAAAATCAATTTCCTTCGCTTAATTGCTTTTTCTTTTTTTATTTTTAACGGATAGAATTCTTCGCGTTATAGTAGATTGTATACAGCTATCCCAGAACTAATACTACGTCCGGAGATAGGAGGTCCCCGAGGTGATTTTAAACCTCTCAATACCACTGATGCCCCATGAGATCATTTGTCCTTAATAGTGGGGCACATGTGTTCCATATTCCCCAAGGCCATTTCGAACCAAATACCATAATATATTTATAATTATAAAAATTGGGAAAATATATATTAACACTAGGTAAATGCGATTCCAATATCTCGATAAATAAAAAAGTCAGTCTCTAGATATAGCATAGATCAAAGTCTAGACGTCTGGACTGTATGGACCGAAGTCATACGACTTTTGTATGATATATTTTTTCCTACAACGAATAACTGACGAGATATTTGAGATCTTCTAAACCGTATTTGAATAATTCACATGTATTTCGTAGCAGAAAATGATTGTCAAAAATGTTTATATGACGATCTGTACTAAATTTTCAACTGATTGAAATACGATGAAAACCTGCTATAGCAAATCGATAATTGAAAAAACATGAGACGGAACGCAATAAAATAAAATTATCTGTCGAAAATGATGTCGAAACAGTCTGTACATTTCTTTATACATATGAGATCCGTATCTCCTGAATATCTGTCGAACGGTATCATGACAGGTTTACAAGCATTACCCCTAGCATCAATAGACTCAAATTGCGAATCGATTTCTCATTTACGCGAGCTGATCGACCTTTTCGAACTGAACTAGAAATCTACGTTTGATTCATTTCTGAAGCTAATGGATCACGCTATAAACTTTGTCACTGACATCTATTTTTCTGTATCAAATAAAATTCTTTATATGATCTCTGCTACTTTAGTGTCATACAAATCGTGAATCGCTATAGATTAACAGTATTGATATGACGTTTGATTCTTAAAATGAAAACTACAGAAAATAAACGGTGATCTTTATATTGGATAAAAATTTCGCTCGCGCGTAATGATTTACACACATGTTCCTTTAAAATTTCATATTTGATGTACACACTTTCGTGAGAGCGATTTCATAGGTGCAAGGACAACGTTTATGATGTAAGAAAAGAAACTTTAAATTCGCGACTACGCGCTAGAAAACTGGGGCTGCAAACAGGAACGGCTTTTACGCACGAGTGACTCTGGTGACAGTCAAAAACATTGTTGGCCAGATGCAGTAGGGTGCCGATGTAATTTATGAAAATAAAGCCTGCTGGAATTAATTCGAACTGAAATACAGGTCTAACTCGTTTTCAGGAAAATATCTAATAAATAAATATGGATGCTGTATTTTATATCAGGGATTAATTAGTATTCCGTGCACACATCCTACGCTAATTAAAAGAAAACTGCATGTGCATTGCAATTAGATTTACATAAGTGTAGTCAAAGCATACTCAATTTCGTACATATTTTTAAATAATTGCAATAAATACATATGCATGATTAAATTATAATGTTGTGTGTAGCGTCAGAGATGCAGATTTAAAATATGTACCCTTGATGTTTGATTAATTGCAATTTTTATTTTCTAAATTTCTAATTTGTTAAAAATAGTTCATCTAGGGAAGTTCTTACCAGAACGTTGCGACGCGAGTGAATGTTTTCACTTTCGGTGGCCTCGAGGTTCCTGTGCCGGCTGGCAATCACGCAAGATATCCTCCCGTAAACGTAGAGCATCACCAGCATCGGTAGGAAGAAGGAACCCATCGCGGAAAATATTACGTATGAAGAGTCCATATTGTACGAGCATTTTTTGCTGTCACGGTTCGTTGCCCGTGGGAAGTAGCCGAGTAAAGGTGGACTGGTGATAGCGCCGGCCAAGACCCATACAACGACGATCATGAACCCGGCCAACCTTTTGCTCCGCCGTCGTCGGCTGTATATCAATGGTTGAGTTACGGCTAGATACCTTGAATTATAATTAGAATCGTGATTACTGGTAAGAAGATTTCAGAAAGTGCAAACTGTTTATCAACGGAATTTTAATCAGAGTCAATGAATCTGTTTCAAGTCTTACGCGAAAGTTCAGAACTCGTTGAGAATGAATTGAGAAAATGAAATCATCTCATCGAGTTAAAGGATGTCAAACATTACAAACATGAAAGATCGGCAGTGGAAGGACTCGCCTAAATGTCAAGTTTCATTTTCATCTTTCTACAAACATAAGTGTATATTCATATATTGTAATTTATGAGAAAATCTGTCGAAGTGAATCAATCAAAGATTAGGCTGTATCATGAAAAATGTACCAGAGGCAAACAAGGATTGTATGCAGGACTTCTCTACATCTGTGTGAGACATAAAAAAAGTTTGAAATACTGGGAAAACAATCTGTCGAAATAAATCTATCAAAAATGTGAGGGCAGATATTATCATGTATGAAGGATGTTCTGTCTTCTCTTCATATATTTCATCTATTGCTAGAGGTACTTTAAGTTATAGAAAATATAAAAAGAGGGAGGATTATCGGTGAAATTAGACTGTTCCAATTTCATCGAACCATAACTAGCCTCAGATTTTTCAGTGATAAACTTTTCCATGAAAACTAATATCAGTTTTAATATTTGCAAAACTAGGATCAGTTGTACGAATTTGAAAAATTCATTTTATTATAAATTCTTAAAAAAAGCTGAATTTTTCGAGCACAAAAATGAATATTGGCAAATATTATATTTCATAAACGTTTTAATATCCATGTTTCTGCGCACGGTTGATCGCGGTAACCGCGCTATGCTCGTTTTCATTTTCACCGATGCTGCTATGTTTGAATGGGATAAGAGTAGATCGATACAAAGTTCGCGGATGGAAAAAAGTGAGGACGTGATCAGCCATTTAATTTGTACCAACTCGTGTTTCCACAATCCCGTGGAACCTCCTATAAATTTTAAACGATTTTTCTTCAACATCGGGATCTGTACGAAACGAAATACTTCCAATCGAATTTGTCTAATGGGTTGTCTTATTGGCAGTCGGGCGCAATTAAATCTCACTTCAAAGTTGTATTGAAAATCAGAGTCTGTGCCAGCGAACGACTCACCTGTCTATGGATATGGCGCATAACGATAGAATGCTGGCAGTACAGAGAAGGACGTCGAGGGAGACCCACGAGTCGCAGAGCACCTCGCCCAACTCCCAGGTACCACCTGTGAGCTTCGTCAGATTCGTTTTATTAGTATCGTATTATCGCGTTTTATTAAACTTGGCTGCAACAGCTATTCAACGCACGCGCGTTGTTACAATTCTCTCATGCCAAATAAATTCAGAACGAAATTATTTGAATTTTATATAGTCAATGTTTATTAAATAAAGATTTAAAGAATTTGGAATTAATCCTTTTGATTCCATAAAGAAATTTTCATTTGCTATCACACACAGTGTATGCGTTCAGTTTTGTTCTTAACCCTAGGCTTAATACTGTTCAAGCGCGTTCTAAAAAATAGGAAAGAAAAAGGAAGTTTGAATTCATATGAATCCGGAAATTCACACTTATTTACAACTGAAAAGGCATCTGTGCTTTTAGAACATTTCATTCTATTACAATTTTCCTTTTACTATTCCTAAATCTTCAGTCTTAAGATTGAACTGTCAACTGTCTCAAGTGTTCTCACGCGATCTTAAAATTCATCAAAGCACTTAATGTGCTACTTCGCAAAATGTATTTATTAGATGACAGTAATTAACGACCAAGTGGTTTGCGAATACGAAACTCGGCGAGGAGAATTACTGAGACAACGTGAAAGTTGTGAGTCTTTTGGAAAGATACCGAACTTACTGTTTAGTCTGCTCGAACGTCCGACTACGAGTAATCATTATGCTATCCAGGAATGTACAATTTGCAACTTGCAGGAAATTTATCAAGAGAGTTTGTCGATAGATAACTGGAGAGGACCTGAGCTCCTTTATTGTCGACATTTATTAATGGGAACTTATTATCGCCTAAAGCTTCTTATCTTTCCGGTAGGGTAAGCGATTTTTTCTATAGTCCTCCGCGGTACAGAATTAATACAATAGAGTTATTTTCTAAAAATTATATATTCGTTCTGAAGTTTCTCAGAATAATTTCCTGATCAAACAAAACGTTAGAATAGTGTAAATTACGAGTAGATAGAAAATACATTGGTTATTAAACATTAAATATCTCTCTTTTTTTTACTGTTAATTGAAAATTATTACTTAACGAGACAAGAATAATGGACAAAATCCCTATGGGAGAGAGTGAGTAAGAAGATGGGTAAGAAGTAAGAACGTTCCTTTCATAATATTTTCTGTAAGACTGATTTTCATAACTATAAAAGTTCACGACAATCATTATCGTAAGAAAAAGTAATCGTCCCCTATTGAGAATCGTGGAAATTAAGAATAGTCTCCGCAGGATTTAGTTGATTGGATATTTGACTGATTCACCGCATCGAAGAGTATTCATTATGAAACGACTCTGCTTCAATTTATATGCAAACCTGCTCCTTGTCGTCCGATGAGAACGAAGGATCAGTGTTCGTAATTTTCACGAGGGTCTTTAGGGACGAAAAAGTGATGAAAATAGACTACCACAAAATAAACGAGAGCTTCGCGATTTTTTGTTATATGATTCTTTTCCCTGTCTACAACTCTACTGACAGTTATTTCTATCAAATTTCCACGATTCAACTATTGTTGTTTTAAAGACGTTTACGTATGGGCACTGTCAAAAAGGTGATCATTTACAATTGCAAGTTCGCGACTTTTATGGTGTGGATATATCGCCGTGACGTGCCCGCTTCCACGAACTCGTGAAATCTCGAGCTGTTGATTTACGCGGCAACAACATTCGCAGTATTCTTGCACGAACGACTTGAACTTCCCGGTAGAGAAGCGTAAATTCCGCAACGTCTTGCGATCGAGGTACGCACTGTCGTTGACTTATACTACTCAATCCCACACGCTCTCCGATTTATAGCTCTACTTTAACCATATGTATACGATTACTTATGCTTGCCATTATAGTATATATTTTTATAATAAATGATCGTATTTAATTTTAATCCAACATTTTTTAAGGTACTTTATATATTTTTATATTAATTTCTCTATAGATACAGGATTTCCGGGAAGAATGAAATAAATAATAAGTTTCTTTTATTTATCGTACCTCGGTAAAAAACTGTATAGCTTAAGTTTAGTTCGAATCTTTTTCTACTCCGCATAGATTCGATTTCGTTCTTAGAGTCTTTTTAGAGATCCATTTTTATTACACAGTGGAACTGGGTTTACCTGAATCTCATGTATTCGCTTCAGTATAGTATGCGAGCCTATATTATTCGAACGCTGATTTAGCAGAACTGAACGTTTAACGGACGGCCCACATTTTACGTTTTTCGCATTCTGACTTCCTTAAACGGATCTTGTAGATTTACGCGTACTTTAAGTAGTATAAATACTTTGATATACCTGTAACACTACTGCTGGCGGCATGACAGCCAAACCAACCAACAGATCCGCTGCAGCCAAACTGGATACAAAACAATTAGTGACGGATCGTAGGCGTCTAGTTGTTATCACAGCGGCTATTACTAGAGTGTTCCCGACCTGAAATACAATGAATCATGGTCATTTCATTGTTTGAAACCGAAGCAAAAGATAAATATATAAATAAATAAACATGTACAAGTGTGTAATATGTAATGCAGAAGATTAAAAGTAGACTTTTTTAAGTGTCACAAAAGTTTACTATTCTCGAATTCGAAGAAGACGTGAAAAGTAGATCTGGACAATCAAATTCCAGCTAAATCAAATTACCAAAGATTTACTTTAATTCAATTACCAAATTCCAAGAATCTTGTCCCGTAGGATCGCTCAACCACGATAACTATTATTTAAATATTCAAGACACCTTTAGAAGCAGCAAGATTCACAAAAATCTGTTTATTATGAAGAGCAATAGAAAGAAAATATTTAGAAAGATATGTTAGAAGGTGCAAACAGAAAATACTACGAGTATATAATTTTATTAATGCATACAATAAATAATCGATATTATAAAATGTTGTCACCGTTTAATAGGCTAATTTTCAATGAAACCTAAAATTGTCGTCACATTTTTCAATGGGTCAATGAACATGTTTTAGGACTTAATGGATTTTGGAATTGGACCCTCAATCACAGATTTTGTTGGCCAAGGCAAACAATACCGTCCGTTACCGTGATTAACCTATCCCGGACAAAGGTTCCCTTTTGGCCATAGAAAACCGGGCGCCTAATTGTTGCTTACTATTGTCACGATGATCAACATCGTGAACAGCCCCGCCAAAATGAGATCCGTCCAATTCGGCAGGTAGTACCCCGTCGGCGCGTCTTGTCCGTCCGTCGATACCGTGCGATTCCATTGATAAACGTCCCCATAGTAATTGGCCGTTTGATTCGTCATAGTGGTTTACCCCCTGTCCATTGACGACGACGACGACGACTTCTGGTCAGCAATTTGCGCATTTCCGAGCGTCATACGGTTGCCTGTAATGTAACATAACGCGATATTTTCGCTTGGATAAAAGATAAATGATTTCCGTAGCCATCGAAGCGATCGTAATAGAGGATGAAATAATGGACGGGTTCGCGTCGAATCACTTCGCCTCGAATACCTCTTACCGCCCATCGTAGCCACAGGGACGTGACGTTTCCGGTCTTCGTCGCAGCAACGATTTCCTCCTTGGTCCACAGAGTAAAATTACGAGCCGAGAAATGAGAACGCGATATATTTCGGTGAGAGCTTCTGAAAGTGTGCACTTAAATGCATTTTTTTTTATTCGAGAATTTCATTCAGGGCGAGTACACGTTACATGCGAAGAATGGCAAAATTTAGTCATTTTTACAAACGTAATAATTTTGTTTAAAATAAGATTAAGCAGGAAGAGCATTAAGCGATGTGCAAGTAAAAGTTATAAATCTATATACTTGATGTTATGTAACTTTTTACGACATTGATGTAATTTCAAGGACACTTGTTAAGTATTCAGCAGTGTCCTGTATATGTGTATTTAGAAAGAGATTACTGGGAACGAAACTGATTTTGTTCCACAGAGAAGTTAATATAGATTATATATTGAATTAACAGAAGTAAGAATTGGTTCGGGTAGCTGACTGAAACGTTAAGAAAAGATCGATTTGCATCGTCGTTGCATTAGCAGTCGAGGCGCGTGTCAATAACAATTACGATAATGCAAATTTCATTTCATTCCCCAGCAAAGTAGCAATCGAAAATCGATTTGAACAGTTGTCATTCGTATTCCATGCGAACGCAGTGTACGTTTTTTTTCTCAAATGCGAATTGAAGTTTAATTTGTGTGTTCAATGGTAGTACTTATACTTGATTCAAGGAAAATTATTCGCATATAAAAATATCATTCTATCATTCAATCTGTTCGTAACGATTTCCAAGTAAAATATTTCCTGCTATGGTGCAACGTAGTAAACAAGTTGTTTTCCCTAAATGTTAAAACGTTATCGCATGCTAAAGGGACAGAGTATTACTCTTGTACCATATCATTCGGGTGCTCTTAAAATACTTCGTAGCAATAGGGGAAATTCCATATACTATCCCGTCAGCCTTGCAAGTTTATACTAAAGGAAATCGATGGTTCCATTTTTTATCGATCAAGGATATGGAAGTAGTGTGTACTTATATCAATTAAATAGGATCTTGTACTTTAAACAGAGCGTTGTATATTTAAAAAATTTGTAGATTTATGAAAGTAAGATTTTTATTAATTTATAAGTTTTGTTTATATAGTAATGCTTGTCTCAAATAGTATGTTAAAAAATGAATGTTTTGAAAAATCTGTGGTCTTGTAGAAATGAGTCTTTTACGACTTTTTAGTGGTTTACACATGTTCCTCTCTAAATCCAATCAAGCATCATTTGTTTTAATTATACGATAAATAGGAATGATTTCTTGTTCACATAATTCTAGCAATTACCATACAGATTACTGATCAAAGTTGTGGATGTACCTCGAGTGAGGTACAAATTAAATGAAGACCCTGTTAAAATGGGTCATCGATAGACGCCAATATATGATTTCCAATAATAAACGTAACAAGTGTACAATGATAGTCTCCTTTCGTAATTGGCCCATTTCGCGGATTCCGGTTTGTTGAATGATGCTCCCAAGAGCAAAAATGATTCCGCATATGATACGTCGTACACTCTCTTTTATACCGTTCTACCTGTCCCATCGGTTATTAAGTACTTTGCACTTTTATGGGAGATAAGTTATCGATTTTCAGTAATAGTACTTCCTCCCCTATTGCGATATCGATACCTGTTCCTACCTAATGAACCTCGCTATTCATTTTCAGTCCCATTCAAAAATATACGATCATATCAAGTCGTTCATTTTTGGTTTGTTGTTTTTTCAGTTCATTTATTTTTTACTA
>SHCU01000397.1:43155-55294 GCA_004307685.1 Ceratina australensis
CCATCTTATCGTACAGATACGGAGTGTAATCCTTTAATTTAGGGAATTAGTTAAGGAACATGAACCTAGTTTTGGCCTAATTTTCCGCTTTCCGGCGAAGTTTATGATACATCGATCGCTATTGGAAAGGTGCTTTACTATGTATACGTGGCATCATTTTATTAAAATTCAAAGTCCCACTGCCCAAAGATGAGTACCAATTACAAACTTCATCAAAGTATTATATATAAACTCTGGAACGGTTAAAATCCGAATAATATTATTTCACAAAAAGAATTATACGAGATATAATAATTACCGGATGTTTCATTGTGTTATCTTACTTTCGAAAGTGTTTATTAATTAATTCAACGAGGTTCTACCATTAATAGATTTAAAATTAAGAATTTGAAAAAAATGTACAGTGTTATAAATAGGAGCCCAAGAGACAATTTATAGTTCTTCTTATGTATCCCTGTCTAATCGTTAGACAACAGACGGACAAAATTGATTAGATTAGACAAGGACACAGTGGACCCATAGATTGTTCTTCTCTATTCCTACATGTCTATGGGTGAAACTCATTTCATTCAATTTGTTGAGAATCACTACGCGACGGGCGGTGATGTATTCACATTCAGTGGAAAACGAGGATAGCGGACATAATCGATGGACAGTAGATTGCTCGAGAATCTGATTCATATGTAACGATTTATGTAGATCTGTAATTTTCAAGCTTGGAACGAAGATTACGCGGCCAGCAGCCGTGCGAAAGAGCAACAAAAACCGACGGTATCCAGCCTTGAGCCGGTCAGATCACGTAATTTAGGAGCACCTCGATCGATCGATCAAATAGTGATAGAGATATTCCCAGCTGGGAAACGGAGGTAGATTCGTGGCTAGTCATAAATAATCACGGGCCCGACGCGTTACCGGAGAACGGTATAGGTATAAAACACGACTTGTAGAGAACTGCTGCCTCTGCTAGCTGGATGAACTGTTCGATTCACGTGAAACGGGCATACTTTTAGATATTTCGGCTAATATTTCGCGAACGTCTTCGGAAGTATGAGCGTGAGACCGGGAGAAAGGGAACTCGTGTTCCGCGGGCCAATAAATTCCAGCACGTTTTCTTCGAAGATCCGAAGATGGGTGGTATTATTCTCAGATCGATAATAAATGTTGATTGGTAACTTCGATTGTAAAATATCACGTATCGTTACAGCGCATAGTTTTAAAAGTAACAAATGGACAGTTGATGTTCGTGAGAAATGAAACATTTATAATACGCGTTTCATATAAATATTTATTTCATCATGAGAAGATTAAAATATTCGCTCAGTTTTTGATATTTTCAAATAACAAACACAATACGACTCAATGTCGAATAATTTAAAATCTGTCCTATTTGCAATAATTCGAAATATAATAAGATACCTAGGATTCAAGTTTAATTTTCTGCAAATATAAAAAAGTTGCAGTAATTTGTCTCGAAAGTGCCTATGGTTCATAAATGAAATTTGGCCTCTTTACTCTCGCAACGGTAGTAACACCGGGGGCAATAATTAGTTGGATGGGATCCAACAGCAGTTGTTTCGCCACCATAAGGTGATATCCCACAGTGAATTTTTCTCGCTGTTACCAAACTATAACGCCAGAACTTTTAATCCGCCGTAAACTGACGATATAAAGTATTTTCATCTAACCGAATCTCCAATCAATTCTGTTACTTTCATCCTAATTATTTAATCTTTATTTCACTGTGATATCTATCGTCAAATACATTACCAAACGACGTTTAATAAATGTAGGAGAGCAACGAAATATAATCTCTTTTGTTCTTTAATTTTTTATAACAGATCATGCTTTCATCGTCGATATTAAGGAGTCTCCGTTTTATCACCACTTTATTTATATCTCTCACACGGGTGGAATTTTTGAAAACCATCCGGACAATAAAAAGACTTATCGTTGAGGGAGGGTATCATTGTCAAGTTTTAACTCCGACGCTTCCGCCACCTTCGTATGCAGCGAACGTGCAAGCGCTTACGTCCGATATGTACTTCATTCTGTAACGCTCGCGTGCACGCGATACCCGCGGTTACATATTCGGGACGAGAAATTGTTAACGAGTCGGCAGTCCTGGATACGTTAAATTCATTCGAGGTAGATATCGCGCTGCGAAACGCCCGTCTCGGTGCGTCGCCTCTCGTCACGTCGTAAACCGTCGCGAGTCTTGGATCGCGTACGAATTGCAATTTTTATCTTGAGATCGCGCGACGAGAAACGCTCGAGGGTTCTTCATTTTTTTCAAGCGCTCTTCAAACCGCGATGTTCAGTGTAATTGCATGCAATTCGGATTTGTGTTACGTTTATTTATTAAAATTATAGTGATCAAATTATAGTGATAGAAGGACAAATAATTCTTAATGAAATTCACCGGTAGACAATGTAAGGTATTAATAAGATAATTTGCGAATTACCAGCGTAATATAAATGGGGAGATGCGAAGACTATAATTTAATGATTTAATTAAAAATTGTTTCTCTGCCATGTATTCTGTACAATAAAGAACGTCAGTTTTAATGAGACGTTAGCAGTGGTTCGTGGAATTCGTGATAAATAGAAAGATGTGAAGTCTACAATTTGATAATTTAATTAAATATCGTTTTTTCGCAACATGATAATAGGGATCAATTTTAATTAAACAATAATAGTGAAAGATGATAAAATGTTAATAAGCTATTATATAGATTTTTCATAATAATAAGAAAAGTAGGATTTGCATATTGAATAAAGTTTGTATATGCATATGACCTGGCAGCTAAATGGCAACTCACAATCGAAGTAAATAATTTAATTAAGCAAAATTTATATTCTAACATTTTTGTACATTACCAATTATTTGTTTACAAACATAGTTTTCTTATGAGTACATGAACGAACCACTTTTTCTTGCGGACATAATTTTCTGATAAGTGCATGAAATTTGCGATCTACTTACATTCTAATCGCACCGTAATTGCAACTGGTAATTTGAATGTTCAAACAGTACGTCCAGGAGATTGCTATGCAGCGTGAATCCTTCCAACATCTAACATCTTCTTGACGTAAATTTATTCTTATGGCAACTAGGCATGAAAGTGAGGCATTTTAAGCTTCCGTTGACGTTACGTGCCCCGATTGAATCAAGGATGTAATAATCTCCTCGCCGGAAACAATTTCGTAGTAGCCCGTACGAAGGATCAACTGTTTTCGATCCACCGATATACTCGTGCGCGCGCGTCTACATACGTGTGCACGTCGGAGAATTCGATTTTCAGTAAATTCTTTCGGAATGAAAATCTAATACAGCCCCTGCCTCGTTTGCATATTGTCCCCTCCTATAAAGAATATCCCGTAACCTCGAAGAAAATAAACCATCGGCGACGTCAAATTCAGGTGGTGGACATTTTTACCAAAACCCGTGCGAACGTCTGCGTTTATCTGTAAATGAATTTCTCGGTTTGAATCTAAGGTGGATGTGGGTATTATTGTGGACTAGAAATATGGTTAAGCCTTTGTACTCCGAGTTACATTTAAATCCTTTGTGCGTCTGGTTATATTTCAATTTTGTTACGAGCAGCTTCCATCTGTTTTAAGTGTTTTACTTGAAACTTACTTTGGAAGATAGTTCTTTGACTGCTACTCTTTTTTTTTTAGACATGAACAAAATGTCGAGTGGGACTCGACAAAGGGGCTTCTGATATAAAAGCTGATGTCGAGTCAAACTCGAGATAGGAGTGCAAAGGATTAACCCTTGAGCTTATTGATTTCAGTTGCAAATGCTCCATATCGCCTAATAAATTACGAAAAGCAATTCCAATACTCGATACAGGAAGAGATTCAATAATTGATTATAACAATGGTTAAATTCTCATTAATAAATGAATAAATGAATTCTTGATGGTTTAAACAGTATGTCCTTCAATATCATTAATTCTGATTATGATTATAGTTTCCATTTTACCAAGCAAGTCTTGACATTTTTATTTTGCAATTCTTTATCATAATAACTAAGTAGTAAAGCAGCAGAGAATAAGTTAAGAAATCTTTCGGAACGCTCAGTAATAAAATAGCCTACCGTCAATAGCCTAATTTATTCGTATGATAATTCACTGCGTGACACGTAAAGTGGTTGATACATTCATGCATTTCGAATGTTCACAATATCATTGTCACGTTCGCGTCGTACGGAATATTTGATTAATTTACCTTTTCAGAATCTAATTATGAATTGAAAGTCATATTACATATTTGTTTCCAATTGAATGAATTCAAAGTACTGTAATTGCGATGTACTCCTCATCGCATTTAGAATACGAGAGGTGGGTGAAACGAGGAATAAAATGAAACAGTCGTTCAGAATATATTTCTGTAAATTGGAATAATAGAAGAGTGATTGACAATCAGCGTTCGAGTCGAGTTCATCGGGGCTGGGTTAGACTTTGCAGGCAATCTAACCGAAGAACTATTGTTTGGGAAGATTGAACTTTCGAAACGGTACAAGGCCAAGAACTACAATTTACTTTAGAATCTCCGTAAATAATTTAATATATGTAAGGGATAGAAGTAAATTAAATTCAGATTAATAAACGAATTGAAAATATAAGATATTAATCAAATGCAGCTTTTTCAGTCGTTAAATGGCAACAATAAAACTCTGTACGTCTATTGCGACTACTCGCGTTAAGAATACATTTGAAAGAACGTCAGGTAAGGCAATAAAAAACGTCACTCACTTTCATTCTCAGGCGAAAGTCGAGTAGCATATTGTTACGAAAAGTAATGCGAAGCGGAAAACAGTTCCCTTGAAAAGTGCTCTTTGTTTCACGTTGATACGTCGCTGAGATATTGCTGTTAAAACGGAAGCGTAACGTTCAACGCTTTACTCCCTCCATTCTCGGACTTATTACCGTTCCTCCCCTCGTTCCCCTGATTATCAATCTGAACCTGGATGCTGGACGCGTAACGCTTCCCCCTTTCTTACTTTAACTAGACCTAGACGCAACGTGCGTGCCGATCGAACTGTAAATCTGGGTCACGGCGTTTTCCGACGGCCATTTCGGTAGCAACATGCTCTCTCGGCTGAACGCATCTCGAGCATTCCAACATCCAAACGTAATCCTTTGAAGCCGCATATCTCAGAAATCAGTTGAAACGTCAACTTGAAACAACAATATACGTATGTATTCCTTTGATTCTCTTCGTCCATCTATAGCTTTGTCTTCAAGTAAATACAGTTTAGATACAAATACACCTATCTGCTCCATTCGACGACAGCGATTTCCCGGATAAACCAGGAATCGTCCGAGTTTCACGGTGAATGAACATTATCGAAATTATAAAAATGTATTGTTTCACTTCAGGCATTGTATTTCTCTTGTCGAACAGCTGAACAGATCATAGCTAAATTACTTAATAAGCAAGAAAAAGAAAACGATGTTTGTGCATGATCCAAATGTACACTCGTCGTTTTATTTCCTCCGTAAGTGCGCGGTGATAGTGCGTTGAGCTACGATTCTATGTATCCCGTGAAAACAGTCACGTTCCAACCTCGTCGTCGCGACAATAATTTTCCACTTTTCCAGATGCTCGAAGATTGCTAAGCTAGATAAAATGAAAAAATTGTAGCCGGCACATACGGTGGTATTAAGTGTTATATCATTTGTCTGTTAGTGCAATTTTTTTATTCGTACAATTTTTCTTCGGTTTAAATTTATTATAATTTTGTTCGGTAGTGTGCGTTAAGAAATATTACTTCTTATTAAAAAAGATTTTACGCACGCATGCATATAATATTTACATAACTACTAGCTTATAAAAATATACATGTAAGTGATGAAGTGAATATATTAACTCGGCGCAGGAGAAAGTACTTTAAGTATGTACTGTAGTTAAGCTAAAGTTCTTCACGAGTATTTAATTCAAGGAACGTTAACACTTGCAGGTAAGCGAATAAAGGTAGCAACGATTAAAATAAAATCGAGTCACAGTTTAACTTTGACCTAGTTGAAGATGTGACTAAAACTGGTCAAGTTGGATAAATAAGTTTTAAACGGGAATCTCTTCTCGCTGGAATCCAGGTTATTATTATTTCACTGTCCGTTCACTGGTAACTAAAAATGAACGCGCACGGAGTCCTCGCATACATACGTAATACCGACCCACGTTGTGAGCTTAAAGCATTATCTGACCCTTGGTTCATACAAAATTTAATCCGATTTTCTACTTTTATCGTATACCCTCGGACTACTTACCTATGGCCCCATGCTGCTACGATCGAATCAATTATGTATTATACGGTCCAGAATAAGAGCAATCCTACAGAGAAAATAAACTACTAATTCTGATCGCCCTCCTTTGAGGATCCTCGATACACACGATATCAATTTGAATACGTACGAATCATTATCCATTCTCAATATCGAGAGGTATAAAAGTCAATTTTCTGCTTCGGATGTAATAGAAATTTTTTTGATAAATGGGACTTAATTGACCATTGTTGCTCGTATGCAAAAATTTTTATGTTCTGAAGTGAAAGTATCCTTTTAGTGAATTTTTTTTTCTAGTTCACCCTTATACTCTCATTGCGTATATCATTTCTCAGCGATTTCCATTAACATCTGATCTCAGGCAATAATACAACTTGGAAAATTTTCAACTTAATTTTCCTGGTCTATGAATGAACTTATTTTTAAAATCGTTGCAGCGCTAACTCAAGCGATTTCTGTACACATAAAAGTACGCATAAAAGTGTCCCACAGTTAATTATTTATACATGCATATCGCCCGCCACATATACGACACGATGATGCTGACAAAGGAGAGAGTTACAGGATCGCAATTTCCTCGCTCATCTTATTAGAACGAACGATATGAAAATGCAAATGGACAGAAGAGTTCCTCACGCTTGATTCCCCGTAGGATCGGGCAAGAATTCACCCCTGAGTCATTGTCGTCTCGCGTAACATTAATAGACTGCAATATCCGGCAAAGCTAGCAATTTTACCGTGAGTCGACGGCCGTTCCTACGGCCGACCTACCTACCGGATTCGATGCGTGGAAGATTAATACCAAATGAAATTTCCATTCGTCGTTAAACGGTTCGCTACCATTCGTTCTCAACTAGCTTCTAAAACCTTCCGGGTATCGCCTAACACGTTATTAGTTCTCGGGCGAACGATCAGCTCGTAGAAGGGATAACCGTTCAGAAAATACCGATCGAGTTAATAAATCCTGCAGTTAGCAATTATTGGTACTTCAAAGGTACGGAGTTCTACTCGTGTAGAGGTTCAAGGCAATTGTACTTGTCGGCAGTGATAACCTCTCTTTATACTTCGAGCTCGTTTACTTTCCTACGATTTCCTTCAAAAACTTTTTCAGTTCGTTCCTTTCATTCCCTTCCGAATTTCTAATTAAGGTTGCAAGGTTTCCGTCGTGAGTTTGAGAAACGTGATAAAAATTTCTAAC
Organism: Ceratina australensis; assembly: GCA_004307685.1. Classification (NCBI taxonomy): domain Eukaryota; kingdom Metazoa; phylum Arthropoda; class Insecta; order Hymenoptera; family Apidae; genus Ceratina; species Ceratina australensis. Next base: position 50,647 of record SHCU01000397.1, read on the forward strand.
ATTTGAAGCAACGAACTTGCAGAAAAAATAATACAAAGAAGTATGAGAATGAATATTACAGAGAAGATTTGTAAAATTCGTCGTCGACCTCTTTTATTATAATAAATATCTAATTAATACTTCTGTTCGTCGAATTTTTTCTTTCTTATTCTTACTTTCTCGCCTTGAATACACAGGATGTTTCACATAAGTTTGTATCGTAATAAATACGAGATATTTTAGGTGCTCACCCCTATACATATTAGACTCCCTATACATATATCCTTTTCCTGGTTTGTTCTTTGTATTAACCGTATATTCCTCAAGTATTTTAGTTTACACGTATCGCAATACCTGTTCGTCTAGTTTTATATTCCTATGTGTGTAAAAATGGGATCGTGTAATAAATAAATAAAATTTGATTTAAAATGCTTGGAAACTATAGCTACATGACGTGTCGAGGCAAACGTAACGATCGAGAAAAAAAATATTAAAAGTGATATATAAATCATAAATAAACTCGGCACGGAAATTGGTAGATAAATATGCATGCATTTGTACTCATCGCGGTCTTTTAACGGAAAACTGAACCGGTCACTAAATAGCGATACACCAGTACGTAATAAATCTAGCGAGGAGTTCAGCACAAATACCTCATCGTTCACTTACGAGTAACCAGGATGAATGTCCCCAAAACTTTTATCAATTTGTTGTTCGTCGATATATACTCTGTACAAAATATATATCCGGTGACTCGAAAAATGTTAGCATACTTTTTCGAGTTACTGCAGCTACATTAATTAAAAAAAAATTTACAACTTTGTGCATAGAACTTTTATTCTTAGAATTGAGTAGTGGTTTTAACGAATTTATTTCAGTAGGTGAAATGCAGTATAGTTGTCTATTTTTCGCGATTATCCTGGCATCACGACCTATTGATTAAGTCTGTTGCACGAGTCGTAAATTCCGATACTCACGCTACAAGCAGAACGCGCGATAAATCGAGGGACGTAACCATGTGTCACGACAGTGCGCGATTTTATTCATTGCAGAGTTCGGGCTTCGATTTTCCACTTTTAAAAAACAGTAGACGAAAATAGTTGCTACTCCGTTTTTACAACGATGTTTCAAAGTTTCTGTTCGCAAGGTTGCAAAGTTGCGTTTCTACATTTTATTGTTATTGGGCAACAGGTGTACAATACGCTCGAATCACATCAACGATTCGATATGGGTGCAACACCTGCTGCAATTTATATAAAAATATTTTCGGAATGATATGAAAAATTCTACTGATTAGGAGAGAGGTAGACGCTTGTAATTGAATCAAATTGAATGAAATTCATTTGTAGAACTACAAAACTTACATTTAAGGAATATGAAAAAAATCGACAGATTTTTTTCATAGCGGCCAAAATAAATTCGGTCAAACGACCGACATGCAAGATGTTTAACTATTAATCAGACTGTTAGTCACATAAAACGAAATTCACCGTCTACTGTAGCTGCGTAGCTAACTTGAGAAGTAATTCAACGGCTAGACCATCCTCATTGTTTGGGATGAATACAGAGCACGAAGGAGAATATCTGCGCGGAACATCAATAAAAACGTCTCCAGAGGAAGGTACTTAAGATATTTGGATAGCACTGGCTCTTATAAAGAACGTCGTTCCAGAAATTGTGCTTCAAGCATAATTAAACATTTTGGAAGTAAATCTTCTATCGCGTTTCCTTTCCCGCGTAATGAGAACTCATTCATTGCATACCTTTCATAAGATATCGTTATCTTCTAGACCTCGGGTGATTCTATGAACCAAAAATGGGAGAAGATGGAGAATAAAAAATCCATTTTCAATAATTCAGATAAACGAATAAAAATTTCACTTTGAATCTGCTGATAGCCAAACCTAGCTGCGGCCTGTAGTATTCAGAGGCAACGCACGTTTAAAGCTAACTGTCTAGCATACGGCATAATGGGTGAAATTCAGGGAACCTTATCAGTTGACTTCAGTACCTAACAGGTCAGACTCCGATAAAAAATGCAATCACAGTTAATAATTAATTGAATTTTATATTGATTTTAACTTTTAATCGGATTACACGTTGTTCAAATCTGGCAGTCCCCGAGCTACAACGTATTTAACGTAATCCTATAAGGTACATGAGACAATGAATCTCAGCTCGCTTTTAATTGTGTTAAATAATCTAGAAATACTCTTTAAAGTTTTTCCCGCCAGGACGTAATGAAGGTATTTTACATAAAATGCCAAAAGCAAAATGTATCTAGTGTATAAAGATGTGTTACGCATTTCTTTAATCAGTTACATCTTATCTTATACGATTAATATATATTTATTTATAGTTTGAATTTCTATACAGCAGTTCAAGTTGAATAATTTTGTCAGTCATTCTGAAATGATAAAGGAATTCTATTACATACAAGCAGAGGGAAAAGTGACTGTTGTCACAGTTTCTCCAGTTTCATTTTCCACGTGATTGGATGCTTCGCGAGATAGAAAAGTTGATGAATGATGCATAAGACTCGAAGGAAACGGCGAAGACGATACAGATTTCAGATATGTATATCGTCTACGTTTGCATGTAAGAAATCTTAATCGTCCGTTCTGGTTATTCTGGAATACGTAGCAGTCGAGGTAGAAGTCCGGCTATCGGTTACTTTTTACATCGGCGTATACCCTTGTGGAGGATTAAGAAGCTAAGATCTATTTAACGTTGTTTAGATCCTCGCGCGAATAGTATGCATACGTTTACTATGTATATGGCAGTTGCAGAACCTCAGAGCTTGGTTTTGTAGTAACGCTTAAACGTACCTCTGGGAAGTATCTCCGTTTTTGTGGAGAATGCTATTTCTATATATTTGGATATACCCTTGAGAACTAACTTTGGAACAGTATTTTGATAACTATGCTCCGTTTATTAAATATACTATCATACTTTTATCAAGCTTACAAACCATTTAAATTCTCAGAAAGTTCAGTTAGTTTGAAAGTGTAGAGAAATTTTTTAAATTTTATTTAATGATTATGTTAGGGAAAGCAGGAAATTTAATGGAGAACAAATGATTAAACTAATGTTAATAATCGTAAGTGATATTTTCGAAAGCTGTCTTTTAGACATCGGTAGAAATAATGTTAATGCCTGGTGCAACGTGAATAGCAATAACTGGTAATAATATGTAGTTACACAAAAGTGACTGTAACAGTGGCGGTGTACTCCGCCGCTAACTTGTTACAACTTTACGAGAAATTAATGGCGAGCAGAAATAACGGAGTTGACAGAAAATGGACTCGTAACACGTCCTGTTACTTCCCGTTTGTATCCAAACGTTTAACCTGTTGCTATAAATCCTCAGATTATGACTAAGCTGAGGTCATATTTGTGTTTACGTTTCCTCGTTAAAAGTTTCCAATACCAAGTAACTGACCTTCCTAACGTATATTTTAATGAGAAAAATTTTAGTTGAGTATAAAAGGATTACTAAAAAAAAATCTGAATTCGTTTCATCCGATTTGAGAAAAAAAGAATTTCAAGTAACAACGTATTCAGTTTTGCTTTTGACCGTATTATGTCAAATTGATTGAAAAATAGCCAGATAGGTACGGACTGGGTCATGAGTACAGGAATCGCGGCATTTACCTTATTTTCGAGAATGTTGACAGTTCGCTACCGTGACGCGATAACAAGATTGTAAACCGAGCTCGAACCCTTTCGTGACCACCGGCCATAATTCTGGGTTATCATAGATTCTAGATGATTGAAATACTACCTCGAATATATCGTTCGTCCCTAAGCAAAGTACGAATCATCAAACAAACGTACACGTATACAAATTTCGCCGCGCGCGTATCATAATCGTTTTGTTCGAAGAATCGAAACCGCACATCTGTAATGAAGGTATTTTACATAAAATGCCAAAAGCAAAATGTATCTAGTGTATAAAGATGTGTTACGCATTTCTTTAATCAGTTACATCTTATCTTATACGATTAATATATATTTATTTATAGTTTGAATTTCTATACAGCAGTTCAAGTTGAATAATTTTGTCAGTCATTCTGAAATGATAAAGGAATTCTATTACATACAAGCAGAGGGAAAAGTGACTGTTGTCACAGTTTCTCCAGTTTCATTTTCCACGTGATTGGATGCTTCGCGAGATAGAAAAGTTGATGAATGATGCATAAGACTCGAAGGAAACGGCGAAGACGATACAGATTTCAGATATGTATATCGTCTACGTTTGCATGTAAGAAATCTTAATCGTCCGTTCTGGTTATTCTGGAATACGTAGCAGTCGAGGTAGAAGTCCGGCTATCGGTTACTTTTTACATCGGCGTATACCCTTGTGGAGGATTAAGAAGCTAAGATCTATTTAACGTTGTTTAGATCCTCGCGCGAATAGTATGCATACGTTTACTATGTATATGGCAGTTGCAGAACCTCAGAGCTTGGTTTTGTAGTAACGCTTAAACGTACCTCTGGGAAGTATCTCCGTTTTTGTGGAGAATGCTATTTCTATATGTTTGGATATACCCTTGAGAACTAACTTTGGAACAGTATTTTGATAACTATGCTCCGTTTATTAAATATACTATCATACTTTTATCAAGCTTACAAACCATTTAAATTCTCAGAAAGTTCAGTTAGTTTG
>SHCU01000397.1:58962-77566 GCA_004307685.1 Ceratina australensis
TTTCTTCCTTCGTCGCGTTTGAATTTGTTGTTGTCGAATTAGAGAACCATAGTTAAGAAGTGAATAATTATAATACTTGTGCAAAATAATATACAGACATCAATTTCGATAAAATGCATCATAATATCATGTTGTTATTGCTATTCAGGTTGGATATATCGAATGAGGCTAGATAAACATTGATTGTTTGTGTTGAATCTCCCAGGAAATACATGGTTGACGATTAATTGGGCTCTAATTTGGGAGGATTCAAGGTACAAACTACGAACACTCGGTAATTGCTAAACACAAGAGAAGTAAAAAAATTGCATTTTTGTAATACGATTAGATTAAAATCGTTGACAAGAAGAAGCATCATATCGTAACACACGAAGTTTAAAAATTTGTTCAAGTTTATAACGGGTTAGCATCGTATTTTAACGTATCAGTTTCCATAAAATAATTAATTTCCCTCGAGCGCATAATCTGACGTACATGCACGCACGGAGGTGCGTTATACGATATTATACCATATTTTATTTTTTAATTACGAAATTTTATCAGATGTTCATTAAAAAATGCCAGTATTAAGAAAAATTATCATCATCAATAAAAGAGCTAACGTAGCAGTGTCTTTCCTTTTAAAAGAAATTATTGTATTTTCTGAGTATCTGTATTTAATACTGCAGGATAAAAGTATTGGCAGGATGTCAATTTGTCCGCCAGTGTCAGGAGCAGAAAGGAACTGAAGGACACGTATAATATCGATACAGGTAGTTGTTCGATAAATGCGTTTGCAGATACACGTGGTACGTGTGTGTTTACGTATACCCTGAGGAAACCGTGAATATATGTAAGCAAGAAAAAATTGAGAAAGGTCAAGATGGCTTGACAAGATGCGTTCAATATTTAATTCTGTTCTACTTCTTTCTTCGTTTACGAAAAATAAACACGAACTTTAACTTGTCTAATTTACAAACTGAACTACAACACAAATATGGTTGCCCCTAAAAAGTGTATTCTTTGATTAGTTTATTAAAATGTATCTCGCATTGATTTTATACTATAACTTAACATATCAACAGTTAACTAAAACATAAGCTAACTTATACATACGTATATCGAGCATTGATTTCGATATTATTTCTGATAAATTCTAGAAAAACTAGCATGCATATTTATTTGGATATTTGATAGAAATTTTCTAAATGGCATCGCGAATTGGTAAGCGGATTCAAAGCACGTTGGCGTCAAGTGTCGCGTCTTTGCAGCGAGCACGCGCCGGATGAAAAGTTTTTCTGAGACGAATTTAGTCGCACGAGGTGCAACCCCAAATGGAATTACGCGTCAATAAGAATAAACTGAACCAAACAGAATCGAACGTTCGGGTAGAAGAGAATTGCAGTGGTGCGAGCCTCCCGCCACTGCCGTTGGGTTACATGGAAATCGCCTTTGCATCTTTCAGCTCGAAAACGCTGAGGCTGCAATGCGGACACCCGTAACCCACCGTCTAATGGGAGGCTCCTAATAGCTTTAATCTTCTGAGCATGTATTCATGTTGTATATATCTAATAATATATATATATAAAATAATGTGAATAGGATAAGGTAATATACACATACGTAACAGTAATAGCAGTTTTATTAACAGGTAAAACTGTATTGCATAAAAGACAGGGAGTGTGTAATAAAAACATACTTAAATAAAATAATAAAAATACAATCATAAAATAATGAAATACAAATAAGAAACAAAAATAAAAGAGAAAGAGGCTGTGAAATGAATGCAACATATGAAGAACGAGATGTCATTGAACGTAGATTGTAGACTGAAGAAGGTAGTAAGGATCTGCGTACCTTCCAACAGCCTCAACCCCATCAAGGAAGATGTCTATGATAAAGCTCAGCTCGTTGAACATTATGGATGATAAGACAGGGTGTTGAAAGCTATATCTGGTAGATACACGGTATGAAAAATATAGGAATTTGTCTAAGAAATCTTTGCTGAAACAGATCATTATAGGTCACACGTCATTTATATGCACCTCCTGTCATTGATTTTGAGGGAGAGTATTTTAAATTGACTAAATTACGAGTGTATCATGTGTAATAAAATTGTCATTTCTGTCGAAGTTTATCTCTACGAATTTCGAAGAGAAATTTTTCTCACATTGGTTAAACTCTTGGGAGAAACCTTACGGCTCATGCAATCTTAAGACAGAGAATGAACTGCGTGATTGCTCGTAAGTTCTAGCTCGGTGAAAACTTCAGTTTTTAGAGGAGTATTTACACGAGGCGAACGTGCAGTTAGAATATCTAGATGAAAGTCGAATTTTTTAAAAAATATTTTCAAGCCTGGAAGTAAAAAATTTCACGACGCGTAGATATCGACCAGGTCGGATAGTATTCGATTGGAAGCCCGTTGCCTCGGATGCATGATTTTAAAGGACGCGCGATTCAAACAGGCAGCTCAGCGTGAACATTCGATTCACCCACGAATATCTGTCGACCGCGAGATTTACCGTCCGTTGTTTCGTGATATCGCCGTGCATTTCGGGACAATTCGAATTCGTTTCCGTGTCGCTCGCCCGCGATACAATCCACGGGCACGTAGTTCTTTTTTTTTCTGATAATACTCGAATCATCGCGTACACTCCCGCCCACAAGCTACTCTCGAGCGAACTGTCTGCTTAAAGTTGTATGACTCCCAACATAAAAATAATGACAAAGCATTAGTGATAGCCCATTATAAGGGGTGTTCTAACAAGGGCGGAGAATTTCAATTCCGATTAAAGCATAGTTTCTTTTAAATTGAATTTTGAAACTTTGATTTAATCGTAACACGAAGCGAGTCTAATTACCAAATTATGGATGGGTTCAAATTCTGTGCTGGAACGATTAATCAAATCATAAATGTACGATCGATCGCGTAATGGCACAGCCTGCGTGATAGAAAGAGCAGTCGTATTTGAACAGTGCGTTCGAATCTGTACGCACGAATATGTATAATAGATATCACACCTAAGCATATGCCATTAATACCACCTGTCATTTCAATTAAAACGAGAATGAAATATTTCTTCTATTCGCAATTTATATTAAAAGTGAATATTCTAAGAATAATTATACATTTGATGCTCTATGGACCGTTTTAGTTAATGTACACCGCGTATGTACATAGTACGGGCAATAGCTGTAGGTATACAAAGTGAACTATACTTGTCATTCCGCGTTACACTTGCTGTCATATCCAGTTTGTCTATGGTTCTAGGATGAACACTTCAATCGATCATGCCATGACCTGAAATTTAGCTCCGTTTCGTATAAGATTACTATATCGAATGTATTGTATTATGCAGAAAAATATAAACTGAAATGCAAGCCTCCATTGATGAAAGAATATGTCCTACACAAGATATGTCCTTTCAAACCGTATTACTTTCCACACAAATTTTGTGTGTATTGTGTCATTATTCAGGGTGAGCAAGTTATGAATTACAAGTACGAAACCTATATATTTACTATTATTGATATAACATTGATATAAATAAATTAATAGAATAAATCGATGCTGTGCTCCACTGTATGTACATCGTGTACCGAGTAATGAAGAACGAATCTATATAAGCATCAGTAAATGACAAGAAAATGCATGACACTAATATATGGTAATGAATTGATTAAATTAATAAATTAAATTTATTTTTTAAATGAATAAATTAATTTAATTTATGAAATTAATAGCTTAATTCATGATTAGAATACCATTCCATGGAGTAAATCCGTACTCGAATAAATTGATCTTGTGATGGATCTGATACATTTATGTAATCAAATTGCACGTTTTTTTAAAGAATATTTTTCTACTGTTCAATTCGACGGAACAGCAATTCGTTGTACAGAATATATACTCACTGTACACGTGGTCTAAATAAAGAAATAACAGTATTTTCTATCAGCTTGTAAAATACTAAACAACAAACGCTAAAAGAAATTGTTTTCGAAGTAAACAGAAAGAAATGAGAAATAGAAAGCAACATGTAAAAATCACACGAAAGAGAACGTGGCGCTGAGGAATTAAATTCGTTCGGGTTAATCGTGTGTATAAAGGGAAATTGGTTGCATAATTAATCTCGTAAAGCAACGCGAGATTAATATCGTCCGACCATGATTACTATCTGTATCAATTCGATTTAAAAATAAACTGTTTCAAAGAATATTGATACCTCGACGTGATTCGTGAACATTTTTTCTGCATCAAAAAATTTGATCTGAATATTTGAAATCCAAGCATTGGAGATTACTTTAGTAGAGTAGCACTCTAGCACATTTTTAAAGATAATCCTATTAAATCATAAAAAAATAGGATCAGCGTAAAACCTTAAAATTTGAAATGTCCAAATGTAGGTTTAATAGGAGCTTAAAATAGAACTAAATTACAATTAGTCGGTCTAAAGTGTTTTATCGATCAAACATGAGGAACATACTTTTACTAAACGAATGTGAGAGAAGCCCATAATTGGGAGCAATCCGTCTTCATGACTTTAACGACGGTAGAAATAAAATTGAGTGTATTGCTTTATACTACATTATCAGGCAAAATAAAACAAGAGATTGCTTGAGTTTGAAACTACGTAGCATTGAGGAACATTTGTACTCGAGGCTAAATGGTATTCTTTATTTCAAGAATGCAGGGAACGAAGAAGAGAATTAACTAGCCCAGTGAACTCGATTAGTCGGTAGAATTTTAACGCAACCAGATTTTATCCACCAACTCCAAAAATAGTTTCCACATTTGTATGGTTTCTCTTAAATAATATCCAAGATGGTATTATTTTAGGATGGTGTCAAAGGTCTTTTACTGTGCTTGACGTGTCATGCGCGTACATGCGGTGTTCACATTCAATATTATAATAAAGTCTGGAAAAATTTCTTTGTTCGCAACCCGGTGAAAAGATACCATTCGTACTTCGAAAGTGGCTCTGTTTCACCGTGTCGTCTCCGGTCCGTGATTAAGTATTCATGCGCTTTCAATTTAAGCTCGACAGAGCTCGAATTGAAATGAAACCGTTGCTCGCTAGTTTGATTGTAACGGAATTTCGAGTACGAATATTGGGTTACGAAAGAAGCTCATTCGTTAACAACGCCGATTCGACGGCCTTTTTACTGTACGTGCCGTAATCACCGTTTCCTATTTTGATAATAATCAGTTCGACGCGAACAAATCGTCGAATTGCGTCGCGCCGCGTATCTATCGCGTCGAGCATAAATCGCGTTTTTAATGACGCGGGCTCGTATCGCCCGCTGGCGGTTCCACGTGTATCAGCCTTTTAAAGCTTTCTCACGGTGTAACTAACAACCACGATTTATTACCTTCGTCATCATCGTTACGCTTTTAAGTTCATGGACGCGCCGACGCGTCGTGATAACTTGCCCCGAATATTTCGGGAATTTATGCTCAATAAAACGTTTTGAAAGCTCCGCGTGTGAAAGTCACAAATTATTAATTTAAACGTGAACCGGATAAGGACTGGATAAAATCCAGTCATTCCCATCGATTTCAGCCAACTAATTTCGGTAAATCTATTAATAAAATGTATATTTTCGTACAATATTCGACACGAGCTTTGGAAGCTTACGACGCAGGTAAGAATAAAACTGAACAGCTTTTTTAAATCATTCTGAATAATTTCATCTTTATTATTTTTCATAACAACAGAATACTAATTCTAGCTTTAAGTAATGAATAACGTTGAAATGTATTCTAACTTTTACAGTGTTAATTGCTATTTGACGGAGAATTCCGATGAGCATTTCTCAAATTATCACGATCTGCGTTAGGTGTGTATCGGTGAATCAATTGCAAATGGTGCGATAAATCATTTCGATCTAAACCAGCTTTCGATCAGTTGACACAGAAAAGCAATCAATTTAGTGGTAGCTCCATTTCTGAGCTTCGGATCCGATCTCAGACCACGAGAATTTCGATACGCGAAGCAGAAATCCTCCGTTAATTGCGGGTGATTAGTGCGGAATAATTTGATTGTCGTTTATTTGTGTCGACCCGAAAACCAAACGAGGGACTCGCCCAAGAAAATGAGTCTAGATCAACGCCTATTCGAAGTCACGAAGGAGCAAATCAAAGCTGAACGATAAAACGAATAAAAACACGATTCATGGCGTTTATAAATGGCGTTTATCGTTATGATATCATCTCACTAAACGAACGATCTCTACTGTAGCAGTATTATAACGTTACTCACTAACGTGATAAAATGTAGTATAATAATCATTTGGCATCGTTGCCTATTTTTACTGTAATCTAAAAAGTAATTAATGACAGGTTAACGAAACTGTTGGTTGTAATGCAATAAAGGAAACAATTATTCTTAGTATGTAATATAGCAATTGCCGTCTGGTAACAGTTTATAGCGATTAGTGATAATTACAGGCCCTGTTGGCCTCGCCGTTCATGCTAATTTGAGACACACTTTAGTGAAAGCCTTCTATTTATTACATGGGACGACGACACGCCGATGTACCCACTGCGTAAAATTAGTGAAATGCATTAGTCTCAGCCGGACGAAATTCCTTTATCTTATCCTCTTTTTTATTATATCTCAACGACGGATTAGTTTAACATAATCCGGTCTCGCATAAAATTACCTGCACCTGCTGTTTTTACTTCGACGAACTATATCCTCAAATATTTTTTAATACCGACTTAGAGAGTTTATTTCGAATTCACGTAGGTAATTTCAGTGCCGACTGATTCTACGTTTCCGGTGACGAGATATGATTTCATAGCTAATTTCTGTACAGGGGTAACATCTCACAACGAGATGTAGGTTAAGAAAAATGAAAAGTAGTAAAAATTGATTACATGTTTTTTTTAGATTATTTTATAACAACGTCAAAAGAATCAGATATCCTACTCAATATTCTGCTTGCAAATAATGAGTAACTCGTTTGATTGAATTTTGAAAGGTTTCTCCAGTGTTGCTTAAGGAAATATTCTGGGTTCTTCTGAGCACGGTAAATCGCAATACGATCTCGCTTTGTGCTATTCAACGCTTCTCGAGATAAAAGCAGTGTATCTTCTGATAGCAGAGATCTGAAATATATGTTGTACATAGTACGTGTAAGGCCTATTCATTGAGTTTCCTAAAGTGAAACAGCTTTTGACTTGTGTTACATTAAGCTTAGAACCATTTGGCCTCTAGAATCTCCAAGTGTAATACTGAAGCGCTCTTTCCGAGATCACCCTTGCACTTTTATTTCTTAAGCCCTATCGTTAACATGATTCACAACACTTTACCTAATTCGATACTACTTCATATTATTTAATAATGAAAAGCCTGTAGTAAGATCGCCAAATATTTAGAAAATGTGATATGAATTTATAACACGAATATTTGATGGTATAAACATTTAGGATAAATGATAGTTACAAGGAAGCAAAGATTATGCAATTACTCGTCGTGATTCTTTAAGTCGCAGCCAATTTTTAATGTAAAACTCTAATATTCTAATACATGGTACTCGATCTTCGTAGGTGCGTAATGGGGCAAACTGAACGATGCATGCGATGCAATATCAACTCTGGAATTTGCTGATTTTTACAATCAACAGTTGTACATATAGATATGCGTATAGAGTGTACTTTTTGATACTCTATCCATCCCTATGCCATGGTTCCGTCAACATCACGAAAACGAGAAACCCGGAAAAAGCATTCCGAGGTAACTGGTCTGTTCAGATTTAAAAATGTACTTTGCGAGTTTCTGGCAATCTCTCTTGCATGCTATTGGAACAATAGCGGTTATTTGCGCGCCTGTTCGATAGTTGCGAATCACTTCTTGCATCTACTGGCATGGGAGATATAATAGCAGCAAAGCAATCTGCTATAGTGTATCATAGAACTTCTGTATATTATTGTACACAACTTCTGTATATTAATGTAATACTAGTAGTACTCGTTAGTGCATTTTCTTATCAGACATGCATTTCAGGAAGCATAATGTCTTTTCCTCTCCTCCATTTTATTTAAGTATTTAGAATGAATTCGTATTTCTACTTGAAATCACTTTAATCTTTTATATGGTATGATAAAACTTCGTTTTAATTTTTAAGAAGCTAGAGTAGTCATGTGATTTTCAATGTTTGTAAATAATTTAAAAATGTAGATATACCGTGAAACTATGTCACCATCAACCGAATTTTCTTGAAGAAGTGATTTACGCCACTTCCAAAATAAAAGGCTCATATTACAGTTTAATATATAATAATCAAACAAATATCATTTTTTATGCTGGTGAATAAAATCGAAAAGGCACGTCGAGCAGGAAACGAAAAATTCGGGAAACGGAATAATCAGCGCTGAGCTTATATTTATTCATCTCGCGGTTCCAACTGTCCTTTGTGAAGGTACCTGGAGGACGTATGCAAAAGTATGATTCATGTGCCGCTGCGTGCTGCGTCATTTCGTTTCGCCTGTATTTAAAACATTTTTTAACCGGGTCCGACGAGAAAACCGCACTTACTCCCTGGGAAATTAATCAAACGCGAATGCCGACACGGGAACATGACTTGAAAGCTCGCAACCAAATACTTATCAGACAGTCTGATCAGTAATGCCTGATAATGTGAATTTAAATTTTAATTAACGCTCAAGTAATATATAGAAAGAACACACGCATCAGTGGGAGTGGCTACTGAACCGACCTTTACGCATCAAAGGTATTGTACAATGAAAATGGGAGAGGCTAGTTGCAACTGAAATTAAAAGAAGCACTGGAATGCTCGATGACATATCATTCCTTCTATAATGCTAGCATGTAAAAAAATGGTCAGTTCTGTTTTCAGTAGACATTCCAGAAAAATGTATAAGAGAAACGTATATATTTCTATAGGGGATGACATAGTTATTAGCAAACGAATCCATATCTATCAATAGTACTATACGGAAAACGCTAGTAAAGTTACAAAAAGATCTGAAATACTCGATGACAATATTCCATCTATAATGCTGGTGTGCAACAAAATGGCCAGCTCTAGCTTTAAGTGGGCATTGTAGAAAAGTGTACAAGAGGAATGTATCGCGAATGATGTCGACGGACGCGTTATTTCCCCGGGACCTATTTCTATGGAAGATAACATAGTTACCGAACCGGTGTCGCTGACGTACAATGAACATAATGAACCCCGATAAGGGGAAACTCATTCGAAGCATTATCACCAGTCCTTCAAGTCAAACAGTTTCGCTTTAGAATGTCTACTCTGCACGTGGCAAAGTGCAATTTCTACCATTAAACGGTTATGTCAAAAGGTAATTGGTATCATTGATACGACCTGAATCCAGGGCAATAGCCGGGGATAACTTTACTGGGTGATTGTGATCGGCAATTTCTTTTCTAACGACTAATATCGGTGGGGAAATTAATGATGAAGGGTTAAGGGTTTTATGCATAATCCCTAGCGAAATAGATTTCTTAGCGACATTATCTATCCGCGTTGTGAACAATTTTTCCCTTTCATTAATCACATTCTTAAAGTTCAGCTCAACTTCAGATTTTTTTTTTAATCAAACTAATAGATCAATTCGAGTGTCATTTTGTAAAGAATTATTAACATCTAATTGAATCTAGCGACTACTGCCATTTGTACGGACTACGGACACGAGCACAGTACTAAGTAAATTATGTTACCCTTTAAGCAACGCGACGTGTAACGTGTCAAAATAGAATATGTGCATACATTTGGAGTTTGAAACAGCATGAGTTACTCCAGCTTCGCGTTACCTTGAAATATGTCTCTTCTTTGTAACCTGGTAATGTATTCAATCCCCGTGCACAAACTTTTGCAATTCCATTACTTGTCACATTAATTGATTAATTCAGCTGCTTCGGTTGTCGAATATCCAACTCGCTTACGCGGAATTTGGATTCATAGACTGCGTGCGGTTCTCATCTGTGGTATAAATGGTAAATGCATGTTCCAATTTTAATTCTTCGCATGCCAGATAACAATTTCGTTCTATGGAGCACTTTTAGTCGTGAAAAAACGATAAATTTGCAAATTAATTGAAAATAATGTTAAAACTTGATAAAAGAATTTGGCTCGAAGGGTTTTTTTGAGCAATAACAAGTGGAAGGCCAACTTTATGCAATGCACATTTTCTTATGCAAATTTATTACTAAAAATCACATTTTTAATTTGAAAAATATGAATTGATGCATCGGTAATTGTTCTTCGTCATTGCCGAAATAAATATTTAAGATAAAAGTTTCATATTTTTCGGACACGCAATAGAAACTAGCAATTTCCATTTAAAAGGAAATGACTTCTACCATGAAAATCCTATTACCGGTTGATACTGGGAATTGGAACTACAACCACTCGATATTCGAATTAGTTACTGAAGTTTTTTCTAGTTTTCAATCAAAATCACTCTCCGCTGTTTTAACAGGGATGAACTATGCCTATAATACCCTGTGTAAGTAGAAGTTCATTTTATAGAAAAATACGCGAATGAGTAGGGATTAGTATATTTACATTTGCCCGAGTTTGAAGCATGTATATAGAATCTGAGTTCCCTTTCAAGATAAATCTCACTAAATCGGAAAACAGCCTCGTAATATGAACCGCGATCACTGCAGTATATCTGAAAAATTGTTTAACCAGTGTACCGCGCTACCTGTAACGCTAACTAATGACTAACGACTGTAACGGTTGCCAATTCTCCTCGGTTGAATGACGATCAATTTCCCTGCATTGGCCTCCCACGGGCGGAAATTTTAACGCGGTAGCGGGGCGGTTGTTAAAAAATGTTTCCTCAACCCCGCGGACACGCACGCAGTGACAACCGGAATTCCATGTATATGGCCCGAGTGAGACATTACCGGCATCGTTGCCGCGCCAGAAATATGCACGGTTTCCGCGGGAGCATTAGACCTAGTAAACTACCCGCAACGAGCAATAACTTCCCTCGACCACGTGTAATGGCCGTAAAAACGGAGCAGGTTCCGCCGCGAATGAGATTTACAAAATAATTCGCGCGGGCCATCCCGGCAGGGGCTTGCACCAACTGCTCTCAGCTGTCCCCACTCCATCTCGTGCACGAGTCCAACGCGTCGAAGTAGTGTAAAAAGTACCTTCCCTTCGTGCGACAATAAAATGTAACGTCACTGTTTTATATTGTCACGGGCAGACTATGAATTCTAATGATATAAAGAACACTCGTGATATCAGTTGAAGAAATGCGCTTCAGGTGTTGTATGTTCATTTCATAGTTATGGAATTCGCAATCGTCTTTTAGTACGTCAATACGTAGCACATTTTCCTGTCGTCTGTAAACACTTTCTATAAATGTATAAACGGAAATAAACACATACGTAAAATATTTATAATTTTTCTTAAACAATTGTAAACTAAGTAAAATAGCAGTTCATCTTTTTCGTTTCAGGCGAAGTATACAGCAGACGGAATATTGATGTAACGAAAGAATAGGTTTATTTTTCTTTCTAAAAGTATGAAATAATGCGTACGTTTCCAGGATCCCTGCTTTTATTAATGTATAAAATCTTTCGAACATCACAGGCGCTATTTGCATAATACATTAGAAACTATTTAAGCGTAATGTGTGTTTACGTAGTAGATTATGACCCAGCGAGCATCACATGCGGTAAACGTGAACGTGTTACTGATGCATGAAATTCACTTTAAAAATTATTTGTAACAATTAAATTCCTTTTATGTTTTCATTTGCACATTTAATTTTTGAAAAAATAATGTAGCATTTTCGTCATTTCTCCCAATGTATTTTGCTGGATTCGTCTCTTAGCGATGAAAGGAAGATACTATGAAATAGAGGGAGCAATGGGATAGCCAATGTACTAAAAACCGTTGAACTGAATAATTACCGAAATCACTAATTTGAAAACATTAACCAGCGAATAATAACGAACGACAATGCAATTATGGGTTCAGTGAATTATCATGAAAATTAAATGTAATTAATATCGGTGTAAATTGTAGTTTACCCGTATCGAGAATAATTGTTGGTTGTTTACCGCACGGTCTATTAGCTAACTGTAGGTACCTAATGTTCTGTTATTTACTTTCATCTGATAGGTTCTATGATAACAATTACATTGCACGGTGCTGCATATTCGTGCTAATATTTGACAATATAACAGATCCATGTCTCTCGACAATTACAATCCTGTGATTTACGTATTTAGAACAGCCCATTCGTGACCAAAGGAATGAATTACTCTCTGCTCGTTTGGCAGGCTTCGTAGTAAAATCTCATTCTTATTTCTTGCTGCACAGTCCGCTTACTGTCCCACAGAAGTCGCTCTTCTTTTTTCTCCACATTTTTATTACTAATTACGAACGAGCTGTTTCAGAATTTGGGTCATCCACTTAACTTTTGCTTGTTAGGACAGAGATGAAGATGCACCATCAGATTCTCGCGGAATTCGTTCGTTCAGCGTGTAGTCTCGTGCGCCCTTACAGCATGCTGGACTGGTTTTTAATTATAAGTTAGACACCACGAAAATGATTTATTATCTTATTATAAATGATACAAAAATGTCGACACACTTGGTAAACAAAATATTGATAAATGTTTTCCTGTTATAATATTTATCTATCAATGACATGAGATGTATAGGTAACATCAAAGGCGAAAGGCCCATTTAAACAGCGATAGGATCGAAAATGTTCTCGAATTTTTCAACAATAAATTCTTTGCACACAAGTACAATACTACACTTAAAAATTTAGATAACTAATTTAGTTTCTACTACTCATTACGTTTCTACTAACTTATTTCCTATAAAATCAATATAATCCAATTTCGATATTATCTACCTGCACGACAGATATTTCACGTTTGTATCTTACTTATCTAGCACGTCCAAACAGTCAAATATAGATTTAATTCTAGATAGAATTTCTTGAAAGCATCCTCGGGATTGAAGAAGATTTTGCATGAAGGAAAAATATAACTGAATATTGTGTGGGTGGTTGAACTAGCTACACTTTTAAGGGTGGGACGCGATCGGGCACAGGTGTCTGCTTCCAGGCGAACGCAAACGCACCTTTTGGTGTTATCTCGGATTCCGGTGGATGGGTAATTCAACTTTACGAGCACCTGATGCGAACTTCAACGATACGTGATGTAACTATACTGCCTACTTCTCGATTAAATGTTTGAAAGTCAAACAGCCTTTACTGGCGACCTATAATGGCCCGTGAAAACCTCCGGGAAAAACTGGCTCCATTTAATTAGGGTCTATTTAACCGAGACCATCAATGTGTCAATCTTATATTCGTAACTTTGAGTAAACGCTTTATTAGATAGTGGAAAAAGTTCGAATGCTTTTTTCAGTACAATCATGTCATGCATGAAATTGGTGTAAATTAAGAAGTCTAAAAAACTGAAAGTTTTATTTGCACTATATCACGACTACATCATCTTGTACATCAATATTAGAGAAAAACTTATGTTCGTAAGATCACTGATGACTGTAGTATGTAATTCGAGCTCGCAGTATTTCTGGTAACTATAGAATTAAAATTTATCTTGTATTTTAATAGCTATAATATTTGGATTGCATTTGAAAAGAGGGGATGGAAGGAAACTATCTTGTGAAAGCTCTTCCTATGAAGTTATAGACTTATATAGATGCTTGTGAGTTCCACTGCTTTGTATTATTATATAATAGATCGTCGAAAGTTAACGTGTTATCAAAGTTTTGGCAGATTATTCTAGATTAAGGCAATACACCCGGGGTATTAAATCAAAGACTTACTAATCGCATTTAGTTAAAACATCCGATCATGTTGTGGATGTATACTGTAATTTACGGTCGGAATTTAATATGTCTATCGCTTATAAATTGCACCAATTATTAGTTTCAAAGTGATACGATACCAGTCGGTTAATTAGAGTTCAGCTTGATATTAATACCATCAAATTTAATTGGTATAAGTATTGCTTACAATTAATGAACTTCATGGAAGCATCATAGCACACTATGTATCCATATCTCTACAATGTTATCTATTGTTATCTATTTACGTACACGTGATAAATAATTTGGATACCATATTCTCATATTGTATGATGTACAACAACAACAATATGAGTAGTGTTAATTCAAAGCATATTTCATTTATGTTTCTGCTTGGAACAGTGTTTAAGCACTGATAATATAATCAGTTATCTAATCATCTTCTACGCGGTAATTATGTCATAAATAATCTCTGAACATAATAGGCACGTAGGAAGTAAAATACGTATTTAAGGATAGACGAAGCTTCGAGCACTTGCATTCTTATTTGTTATATAAACTAATTTATTTAATCGTACATCGTTTTTCTAACGAAGTCTTTCGAACGAATCCCTCGTTCCCATCTTTTGAAACAAGTTTTCTAATTTTACAAACGATCAACTTGAAGCGTAAAATTAAATTGATAAATTGCACGGCAATTGATAATAACTTTTTGATTATGCATAAAAGATAAAGTAGAGGAAGTTCCGAAGAAAGGGAATAGATCCAGCTTAGACCATTATTGTCATCTAATAGTTTATACGCGTGTATACAAGAGAATTGTTTACAGTTGTAACAGAGTAGAATATCTTCAAAGAACGAAAATTATTATATCAAGGAGGATACTAAAGTACAAGCACTTCTTTATCATTTTAACGGGATTTCAGTGAAACTTGTGTTTGTTTTTATACACTGTCTATTTATGTATCGTAAACTCTCAATACCTTGGATTCTCAAGTTTTTATGAGCCTCGCTTCGTCCTTAAATATTGATGAATCTAAATATTATTCCTAGCAATGGATAGATGTTCTTGAAAAGGAGGTACTTGTTAATCTTTCCGCGGAAGCTCAATCAATTTGAACGTCCATCAGGCTTTTATTCAGTGTAGTGACGGAACGGATCCAAGAATACGGGGGCTAACGAGTTTCAGATATTGATGCAGAATAAGGTTATATACACATAGCTGTAGAATACTTTATAGGTACGTCTTTTTCTATGACATGACAGTCTCTTAGAACATCCGCCCATTTTTGTTAAAATGATAAACTCATTGAAAAATAAATAAATTATGTCAACTAAAGACAATAGCTTTTTCTTGCATACAATTCGAAATTGTAACAAACGATAACAAAAAAGACCAACTGAAAGTTCCATTTCTAGTTAGTAAAATTACCACAATTTGATAGGACTAATAAAATTTATTTATAACATAGTTACGTTCATTTCTTAATGTTTCCTTTTATCTAACACACCGTCTAGTCAAAAGCAAGATTACCTTTCATCGTGAAAGCTCCGTCCACTTTTCTTCGCAGCGTCCCGTGAGTTCACAAAAATTCATCAAATAAAACACGATCCCTCTCTTTCTTCCTAATGCGTCCACGCTCGTCGCTCGACATTATTCAGAAAGCATCGAAAACGCTCAGAAGATCAAGACGCGAACGACACTTGTATAGACCGAGGGAAACACGTAACGCATTCAATACGTAATACTCGATATTCATCGGCATGCGTCAATTGCTCTGGCTAAACTGTTCAGCTAAATGGAAACGAGATGTAGGTACGCGTCACCGTCTTGAACAAGCGAACTTCTCAAGTGACTAGATGCGCGAGGTCTGCCTCGCGGGAGCACGTAACTGACATTATCGTTTGCCAAATCCTCACAAGTCACGTATTCTCCACAGAACAGTAGATAATACGACTGACAGAATCCTAGCGGGAATTCGATTTCAATAACACTTCCTTCCGCGTTTGGGAAACAAGTACATAAATCCATGAATCGCGAACGAGCATTGTTCCATCCGGCTCGGTGCTTGACGCTGACGCGATGCCAGATGCTGATTGCCCGAGGAAACGATATAACACTCGGGTTTTTGCAAGGTTCTAGGAATCAAGAAAAGAGACGAGCCAACGAATAATTTCCCTTTGATCGCGCGACGCTGCTCCCCAGGCTTTTAACTAAAACAATATAGATGAACGTGCCTGCACGTGTGTAGTTGTGTCTCTCGACTGACCATTGTGCTTATGTGTGTCAAGGAAAATAGGACTGTGCACTGTTGGAAACAGGGATTCTTCCTCACACTATACCCGCGTAGAGTGTAAAATCTAAGGAATATAAATCGAGGGATTCACGAGATACGCGTGTGCATATCTCTTTCTGTCTTTTGTTTTTAATTATAAAACACTCTGGCGTTCTTTGTTTCTTAAAAGAAGTAAGAAACTATTCATGTATGAGTATAATCAATTTATATATATGTATATTAAATACGTATAAATATTAAATATGTATATTAAAAACGTAAATGAGCAATAATGAAAGATGCGTATTAAATAATAAATTTTCATTGAAATAAAATTTATTCGTTTAAATCATTTTTATATAGCAGTGATTACTGACTATGTACGATATAGAATATACTGATATAAAAAATAAATGAATAAGTGTTACAATATCGTAACTTTTTATTTAGAGGATAGGATAAAGCAGACATCTTTTGGAACGCCTTGTAAATACTTGACCTTCTCGGTGGGAAGTTCCTTCCGATATGCTAAGACAGGCTTTTCAAGTCATCAAACCGACTCTTAAAGTACGATTAGCACTCCTCGGTCTCCCTTACGTGTCAGAACTAGAACGAAGCGTGCTTATGATTCTAGAATCTTTAGCATTTTATGAAACAAAAGAAAGATTCCAACCCTAAATAATTGATCTGTCTCACGTTCTTTGTTTTTATAAATTTTGCTTTTATAATTTATTAAAATCCACAAACCATAAAATTAAACAATTATACAAAAATGTACGATTAATTTAATATTTTTGTATGCTAAAAACTGTTAGTCATAAATATACAAACGTAAAAAGGTATATAAAAGCGAATAAATAAAAAGCGAGAAAGGTACGTTCTTAAGGCTCACATTGTTAGGGAAATACGTACCAGGGATATATATTGACAACAGCGAAAAAAAGGGTATTCGTTTCCTTCTGAACGATAAAAAAGTAAAGTGGGATTCGTGCGTCAATCAAACTGGCTTTTGCCACTATCGTGTCCTGCATAGAATTCCAAGCGTTTCGATCTGTCCGGAAATCCAAAGCACACGTTAAAATTTCCGACAATCCCAAAAACCTCGTTTCAAATACAGCTCTCTACCTTCCAAATAGAATCGGTTTCAGTCCATAAAAGACATCGATTATATATGTATTGAAAGTGAGGAGCGTTGAATTGATAATTCGAACGTTTTTACAAGTAGATATTTCGTTTTATGGTAGACAACAACGTTCGTTTCAGCTTTAATTCCTTTTAATATTTTCAAAGAAGCTAAAAATTTTATTGACAAAAATTATAGCAACGTAATGTCCCTGTAAAGTTTGATGAGAATGTTTCCGATATTTTATCGTTACGATTTTATCGATGGGAACGGAAACCTTCTGAATTCTCCTTGACCCGATCTAGGGAATCAGCGACTATCGTATTTGATGCCAAAATCTGTTACCGTTCCTGTAAACATACCAGGATGAACGTCTTGCGTGTCTAGCAGTTTACCAACATTCAACTTCTTCCGCCTCCGTAAATATAAAGAAAAGTTTTATCAACTTCGACGAGAGGCTTCGACCATATTTTAAAAGCAATATTTATATCACGCTGTTTGATCAACCACTGACATTTACCTACAATAACTCTCATCAATTTTACGACTATTCCTAATGTGTTATTTAACTCGATTTTAATTAATTTGTTGACGCTTCACATTCCAGAGGAATGATATCGAACTCACAGCTTTAGAATCAATTGGATTTTTTTCGTAGAATTAGAGAAATGCTACAGTGACGTCGTAACTCATCAATCATAGTTCTTTTTTTTAATTCCTAAACGAATACAATACCCATGGTTTCCGGATATGACAGAGAGAAGTGAACAATTTATCCAACGTCACAAGACTAAACCGAATTTAAAAGCAGCGGACTAGTCAAAAAACGATTTCGGTCCCCTCCATTGACATGTTGACGCATCTGCTACTACACGTAAACGCGATACAGCTTTCATTTTACGATAACAATTTCAAAAACATTTTTACTTATTTCTACACTTACTATATTTGTTTAAAAGATTGTAATATTAATTCATGAATTCTAAATAAACAGATTGCAACAAATGATTTGTGTATTCCTCAAGAATAATAAAATTATCTAATTAATGAATCTGGTATGAATGTAACTGCAACGCTAACCATGTATAATTACCTTTAATCAACATTCTCATTTTTACTGGGCTATGAATTTATCAAGATGAATATCGCAAAATAATATTATCACTTTCTGGGGGGGAAATTATTCTTGGAACATTGCCAAATTAAACTTGGCAGCCCCCGCGAGTCCCAGAAATCGTGATCATCTGACAAAGCCAGACCACAAAAATATCAACGTTAAATCGATTGTAATTCCGCGAAAATATGTACCCCACCTTCATCTTTAAAATATTATTAAGAATAATTAAAGATTTATATAATTTAATTATTTTCAGTTATTGGCGAAAAATAAAATCGAGATGATTAACATACAATTCTCTTAATTA
>SHCU01000397.1:91613-105885 GCA_004307685.1 Ceratina australensis
TCTTGCCTTAGACGCAGGGATGGTTGGGAATTACTTCTAGGAGGAGAATTCACCAAGGAGGGCACCGGCACGACCGAAGAGAAAACCCTGGGATCCCTTTCTTCTCTTCTGTCAGTCTTTCCTGTTGGCGAAGCGAAAGCTGGGGCGCAATTGCCGGCATCTTTACTTCTTAATCGTCTTCTACTGGTGACTCTAAGAGAGAGTCCGGCGGGACACCAGGCCGGCGTCTTCTCTTATCTTCGTCTGCCCAAGAGACGGAATACTACGTTGGAAAGTCTGCCCTGGACTCTCCTTCTTCTCGGTTACTTCAATCTCGACCCCCATCAGATATTCGCGGGTTATCCCCGCCTTGTCAAGTGTCGTCGACGTCACATGTATGCGCCTGCGTGATGATGTTGGTTTTGTTGTTGCTGCTGTTGCTTTTCTGCTGCTGCTGCCGCTCTTATACTCAGTAGTAAAGTTCGTCCACTCGTCGAATTTCCGAGACCCTACTACCTTTCCGTGTAGCTGCTTGTTGCGAAAGTTCCTCCTTTTCTCGTCCTGGCTGGTTCTTGCTGAAAGAAGATGGACACAAAGGGGAAAGGTGGAAGGTAATACGCACGCGTTTCGTCCAGGACCTGTTAGAGGACTCATCAGTAAGGCGTTACTAACAGGCCCGTGCCTTAGACGCGGGGATGTTCGCTGTAATTTCAGAAGTTGTATTTAAAGAAAACCGGGCTGTGCGACCACCTGCGAGAATCTATACCCTCTAGCGGCAAACGTGGACTATATCAATGGGTTTTGTGTTTATTTACAATTTCTCGATGTATGTGTGTACGTACTCATTACGTGCCGTCGTCGGCACGTATATTTTCAAAGAATTTTCTCTTACAAGGAACACAGTCTCGGCTTCCACCAGAAATACGCGAATGCGAATAACGACTTGCACTTGTTAATTTGAGAATTAATTTACGTAGTAATGCGATTTCTATTTATTTACTTTTAAGTAGTACATTCAAATGTGCAAATGAGGATTAATTTTATAACTAATGATTAGGATTGATAAGGAAACGCTCACAAGTACATATTTTATGGCCTCCTTCTTTTATCTAATCTCAGTGTCCGCTGAATGTGGTAACAGGAAACGTGGACAGATAAATATGTGGATATGTGGAAAAAGTGGGATTGTAAATATTTCTCACCAATCAAACCAATCAAATACTTCTATAAAAAAGTACAACAAAAATTATTTGTCGCTTAAAAAGAAAGTTTAATTAAAAAAATTAGAATACTTGACGAATCATAAAACACCTATTGACGCTAACTGCTTAAAATATTAACTGATTTTCACAAAACTTCGTTATTCTCAAATTATACAATAGATAAATACAATTACACTTATGAGACGTTCCATAAATTAACATTTTATTTTACACAATAAAATTAGTTTCTTAATTATACTGTAGAGTTTTCTCTGTTTCTTCTGGCAACTTCACGTTCCCCGGCCAATCGCAAACTTTTGATTCGGCATTGAAGAGTAGCCCTTTTATACATTTCATCAGGAAAGGTGTACCTTGATTACAAATGTAGAATGTTGTGAGATCGTCTGGATTCGGAAGTACAACTGCATATTCTTCGTTATAAGGCGGACACGGTACCGGTGGAGCGGCGGAAACGAATGCCACCAAGATCGTAACGAATGCCAATACGTATGTTACTAAATAATAAACAATTTTGATTGCATTGAAATGTTGAAATTGAAAGTTTATTTTACTACGGACAAGTACCTTTCATTTTAATTAGTCACAGGATACCGTAAGTGCAGTCCCTCAATGTTGCCTTCCACTAGTCAGAATGATCGTTTGAAATCATAACTATCACTTATCGCTATTTATATCACTTTTCTTACGAGACATATGCTGTAATCCCTAATAAATCTTATTAAATCAAGATATGGGTAATAGATAAGGGGTATGGCTTTTTAAACCAAGATATTGATGGGCGATGTGCTATATAAATACATATTTCCCGTATATGTGCCAAGTACTTTTCAGAGAATTACTAAATTGGACGTATCTAATCCTACGTGAGCTAGAATTTTATTTATTCTTGGTCACCTTGATTTCTTATCAATGTAAACGAATTCTATTTCCTTCCTCTAACTTTCGATTCACGTTAAATGTCTACGGATTATTTGGACTTAATATTTTCTTCTTAAATTTGACGTCATTCAATTAACTTACTATTCTCAACAAATTTTTCTTCCGCATTTTTGAAAAAAAATAATCCGAGACTGACGTGCATTCATTCCCATGCATTGAGGCACATGCATTTATATGTATAATTACTACTACGCTTGTAAAGCAAAATAATGAATTTGAATTTGCGCATGAGAAGTTGATCAAGAAATTACGTATATAAGAAAATTGTAGATAATTTTCTATCAGCCCAACGTAATAAAGAATTCATCTATTTTGCATTTATGTAATATATTTTGCCTCAAACGACGTGTAGAACTTCAAAGAGTTTCGGGGAATTTGTGACAATACATATTCGTGAGATGACGTATTTCGAGGGACAGAGTTTTAATATTATATCTAGTAGCTGAGATGAAGTAAGCTTTTCAATTTCATTTTTCGTATTGTGTCAAACATAATCTGTATTCGAAAAAGCAAGAGACAAAGCGTTCGTTAATGAAACGCAGTCCGGCAATCAATAATACTATTAAAAAACAGGGACGCGCATGTAGTCGAGTACATGGATCTTCTATTCTGTGGCAGTAGTAGAAAACTAATCAATCAATACTCTCTTGTTCCTGCATTCTTTGTCTTTTTTACGCTGGTCCAAACAAAAAGATTGATAGACACAATGCCTAGTTCGATCAGTAGGTCAACTATTCCATTTATTAATTGGGGCTTTGTTCAGCTCATATAATGGACATAACATAAACTTTGAGCTAATGTATAAATGATATATTTTAGATACGCTATTATATGTATATGTTCATGGAAAACCACCTGTTGACTTACTGGCGGAACTAGAACTGGGTCATTCGCGTGTGAAATAAAATTGAATTACCCTGCCTTTTCACATAACATCAATGTGCTTATTAAAAATTTACTTTTATCAATTTCAATAGTTATTTTATTAAAAAACAGTGAAATATATTAGTTTAGAAATTAGTTTACCGTGTGGTATAAACAAAGGAATAAAGATTCTATATCAAATTTATAAAGATAAAAGTAAGTAAACATAATTTTAAGTTCATTTGACTTTTTAATAATAAAAATTTAAAACAATTACAATTAATAATTCCATGAAACAATAATTTTCAGGAACATGGTAGGTATATATTTTTAAAATATAAAATTGAGGAGAAAATAAGTAATCATTGGACGCAGTAGAAGCATTACTTTAGAAGCAAAATCAGAGTTGATATACTTGATTTTTTTAAATTTGCTCGTTGAGATCAGATCGTTGCATGAGATCAGACAATTGTTAATAAAATACGAATATTCTACATATTTTACAAATTATTTATAATAAGCCGCTAAATAGTATAAAAAGTACAAAAAATAAATTCATTAAAAAATATTTCTCAATATTATGTACAATATATTCAAAAGTATTGTAATGTAAAATGAAAGATAGTACAAAACAATTATTTTGATAGAGTATTATATATCGATTCTATGAATTAAATTAATCTTCTAGATCAGTATCATTCATGAGAGCATCAGTCCCAAAGCTAAATCTATTATTTGTTCTTCTAAACGTTTTTTGTAAATTTTCACTCCGGGTGTGAGTGGCAATTCTTTGATTGAGGGGAATGTATGTTTCGCTTACATCGGCAAATTCATCAACGAATTCAGACTGTTCAGAAAGTTGATTATTTTCTTGGTACTGATTAGATTCCATCGTAATACTAACATCTCTATTGATCGTTGCTATGTTCTCAACATTTTCTTCACATACAATTTCCTTACTCTCAAGTGTTCGTACATCTTTCAAAACATTATGTTGAAAAATTCTTTGACTACATATATCATCGATTATTTCTGAGACGTTCAGATCGGGATCATCGTTGTCGGTAAGAAAATCATCCGGGGAAAGATCATTAAACATTCTATCTAGTGTATCATTGAATCTTGAATCGATATTCTCCAATTGTAACACTTTATTAATCTGTGGGCCACGTTTCTTGTTATTTTTTCTTTTTTGACTTCCTTGCAAACCCGTTTTCTTAGATCTTTTCGGTGAGATAGTCATACTTTCAAAGGAATCTTCCAATGACGCGGGAGGATTTTTTAACACGAATTCGTCGATCTTCCTATTACTTTCAACATCGCCTAAAAGGTTCTTTTCCTTTTTCTTTTGACGTCTTTTGTCTGCTTTGCGTTCACCATTATCCTCGGTATTTTGCGTTTTCTTCTTAGTCTTTCGTTTTTTAGCATTCTTCGCATTTTCAAATACTTCGACTAATTCTGGATAACATTTCTGTACAGCATTTTGCGATTCAATACTCGTTAACTCGGACAGAACATCCGCGTCATCGTCATCGTTTTCTTTATCTGCCGCTACGCGTTCTCTCAATTCTTCTACTACGTGATGATTGGTATTCCACATAATTTCGTAACTCGCAACGCATCTGATATTTCTAACTTTTTTTATCGCGTCAGGTACAAACAAATCAGGCAATGAGATACGGTTGCTGATAGAGATATCTGGCAGATGCACGACTTGCCAACGTGTTGCAAGAGGAAATATTTTTTCGAATGCGTATTGCGGCTCCCAGGACAAATGCTTCTCCATGAAATTCTAAAGACATTTAATATACATTAAATTATAGAAAGTATGTTGTACTGATTAATTTTTATACCTAAAATGTATTCTAGGGTATATAGGGAATTATTTTACATGTAGCTTTAATCAAAATAACTGAAGTGGTAAGTAAGCTGCTTACTATAAATTTATTAATCTGTGGTTGCTTCCATTGTATATCTACTTTGGAAGGTACTGGGTCTTTTCTAATAAGAAATTCGTCTATTAATTCTTGATTTGGAAAATTTTCAACAGAGAATGTCTTCTTTCGCAAAGCAATTTCATTTAACAATAACGCTCTTTTCTCCCTAAAGAAACATACATAACAGATATTAGTTACACCTATATAGTTCTTAAAATAAAAAATATCATAAATAACCTGAAATATACCTATAAGACTCATTGCATTTAACAGTTGTTCCACAATCGATGCAACCTGATTTTGTATGTTTCTGCAATTTCCCATTATGGCCACAGGATGAGCACAAATTTGAATTCAACAATTCCTTTTCTAGGAGATCTAACGTCTGATCTGTTTTCCAGCGTTTCAATCTAAAAATAATAATCACATATAAATCATACAATAAGCAGATTAGAATACCATTTCTTTTATGCGTTAACTCATATCCCATACCGTTCAAGAACATTCTCGTCCTCCACAAGTTTAAACAACTTCAGAGCAGCTTCCTTCCCAACGCCATTTAAACCTTCGTCATAATCACAGCCACACAACAATGCCAACGCTATCATTTTATTTCTTCCAAGACCTAATACCCTTTCTATCTTTTCTAAACTGTATTCATCTACAGCACCACCTGAACCTCCACGATTTCCTTGAGCACTTGTACAAAAATTTCTATAAACTACCTTTGCACCATATAAAAAACAATCACTGTCCTGGCTTATGCATCCATCAACAAGCTGTACGGATATCATTACAATAAAGAATGTGAAAAACTCATATTTCTTATAATTGATAGGAATGGAATGTTACCCCATCTTCGTTTAAATAGGCACACATTGCCTCTGCCTCTCCATGCCCTTGGACACATGCTAGTCCCATATATTCAAGCATCTCTTTACATTCTTTCAGAATCCTATTGAAGTATGTTCTCCCTCTCCGCTGCCCAGTCTTTCTCTCCTGATATCCACTACGAATATCATTTCTTTTCGCAATTGTATTATGTTTTAAAGCAGGCGCTTTCCCTTCTAATACAAATACCGGCGATATTTCTTGCATAAGAAGAAATGCTGTTCGAAAATATAGATTCCTATAATTGTTGAAATTAAATATAGTTATTGCATACTTGTTTTAATGTTTCTATTAGGTACAATAAATGACGTTTATGAAACTCTAAGTCAATCGCTTATCTTATGATTCAGGGAACGTTGTATGAATTGACATATACAAACCTAAGGTACATTTTTGGTTGTACTGAAGGATCTGCGATAGTTTGACTATCCACGATCCAACAACTTATATCAATAGCTATTGTCTTTCCTTGTAATTCGAATAATGGTTTTCTATCGCACAAAGGCGATAAAATGTTCCAAAGATCTTTAACACCCATGTTTTAAATTGAAATTTGTAAACAATGCTGTAGCAGGGAGGAAATGAATGTTCACTAGTGCTGCCTCCAACTTTTTTAGGTATGTACCGACGTTGATACCATCAGAAGGAAAATGGGAGTGCTCACGCATTCGAAAGAACTGCACCATGCGGCCAATTCGGGAAAGTGTTTCACCTTAGCATATGCCGTGGGGGAACTGTTCTGGCATTCTCTGAAAGAAAAGAAATAGTGAACAACAATGAACTGCCATAATTAGATTCTGTTTTGATCATATATTTGTACAATATCCGTTTATACATCTGTCTTGTTAAGGGAATGGGCCAACTGAGGTCGTGGGTCGGGGTACACAAATCTACGAAGTTCTTCGAGAGGAGCGATGAGCGAAAGATTTGGATTTCGTCGTTACGCTCGATTGAATAAGTTAGCACTCATGCAACTGACAATCTGTCATTGAAATACGCTCTTTATTACTATCGTATAATTCCATCCTTTGCAAATCGTTTTGGATACGTATTAATTTACTTGTATCTTTTCATACGTTTTTATTCTTAGAACAGTGATTTCCAACCGCGTACATTATATCGTTAAATGTCGCCGAAGTATTCGATATTTCCGCACGTATTTTATATGATCATTTCAAACGTCGTTCAGATTGTACAATATTTTATTATCCTTATGTATCTTAGAATCACTTTTTTTTAATTACTTTTGATGGTTCGAATACTTGCCTTTCAACACAATAAATCGTTTGTATCACACAAAATTATTAAATGGGTATCGTATTCGAGGAATCAGTATGCATCAGTGTATACTGATTTGTTGATAAATTCTGGGATTATAATCTGTTCATCTTGTAACATTGATAAAATTACTTTGTTCATTTAGAGAAGCCATTATTGTTTTAAAAATCTGGCTCCCTATTCTTGATAAACTCTGGGATCATAGCAATTACTTTGTGCAACATCGATAAAATTAAACACATCTAAACTCTGTGTAACGAAAGGAATCGCAGTAATTGTGTTTCCGTTCTGTACTATTATGTTCTCTATATACTTTCATCTGTAACATTCGATAGAACTATTGACGGCGCATACTTTCTTACACGATTTACAATCTTTACAAACCGGCGCTTCCGCGATTCTTTGGGCTCTCAGGGATGAGTCATTTAAGAAAAAGGTTGAAACGTCGCACTGTCCTAGAATATACTCGGATAAATATGTTCCAGTTCAAGACAGTCAGGAGAACGTGAAATAGTTCCAGTACTTCATTTTTGTTAGAGGAATTGAAAAATTATTCTTCAGAATATGCTGTACAGAAATTAACTTATCAAGGCCCAATGTAATGTACGATATTTATAATCGTTTCTAATTTGGATTAAGGTTGTATGAGCCCTTCAATAAAATCAGTGGCAAACCATTGCTTTGTTCAAGCAAAGTGTGTTTGTTCTCAAATTTTTTATCGCCCTTAAAATCTTCACGTCTTAAATTTGTATCCCGCCTACTCATTTGTGTGCATTTTGTACTTATGTTCAATGGTAACAATTTAATTTTATTTGGAAAAAGATATAGATGCAACAAGGAGAGAATTTTGTAGCTTTTTGTAATAAAAGCATTTCGGTTCAGACATCATGTATTAGGAAATTATAAATTATAACTTAAGCATTTCCAAGCTTAAGCAGACTTAGAAAACTGCATTGAACAATTTTATAAACCTTTCTTCTCTATAAACACAATTCTTCCTAAAATTTATTGCTTCGAACATTAGACATTTGCTTCTGATCACATTTTTTAAACTTTAAGCAAAGAATTTAAGGCTCATACCACCTCTAATATCATTTAACTGAACAATTAATATTTATGCATATATTCTGATTAAATTATCCTACGTACTTAACAAAAATGGTGATATCATTAAAAAATAACTTTAATTTGTGCCTGGGCTTCAATAAGTTAAATAAGAGCAAGAAGAGTATCTCGCGTTCTCGTTACATTCGTTTTCCTCTTCACAGTTCTTTTTTAATCACTAGATATCCATGTGCGATAATTGTATAGCTTTAAAGAATCAGTTAATAATTGGTATCTGAGAATGTTGACGTTAAAGAAGCGTCTTTCAATCCACGCGTAAAAAGATAAATTCGCTGGTGCAAACACGCACGAGCGGGAACGTTTTTATGCGCGTCTTGAAGACGCTTCCAATTCTAATTTCACGATTCTTTTACAAGGGTTAACTTACGTACACACGTACTATCGTGACAAGAATAAATCGAGCTTAGTCGATCGATGTTTCGTCTCGCTAAAGGTACAACTTATCGTTACATACTCGAATTTAAACCCGTAATTCTACCGCACGCTGTGATTCTAATCCACATGCGCGACAATCAACACTTAACACGTAGGGACATCACATGAAATTCTGTATAGAACGATATACACCATCTAGTTTTACGCTTAAACTACTTGTTATAGATGCCTCACCCAGCATTCTGTCTTCGCTACGAGCTTTCCGACCTTCTAATATTCAAATGGTACTTTTATAGGTACGAATTTCGTAGAAAGCATTTGATCATGAGAAGCAAACTTGATAAACTCTCTTTGAGGCAGAGTCAGACTTTAAAAGAGCTTTCTTAGAGGAAACGAAGCATCGAAGGAAACGTGTTATCGGAGATACATTTAATAGAAATAGATAGGTAATAATTTAAGGATTCTTCGTAGAGTTGATCAAGCCTGAATTAGGAAGCGCAGAAGATCGAGAACATCGTAGAACCGTTCAAGCATTTTGGGCAGAATGTTGATCGAAGTTGTAGTTTTTTACAGAAGTTCCGACACACAGTTTCGCACGCTATCGTTCATAAATATTGGGACACTCGGCTGGCTTCATCTGTGATCGTTGCTATAAATTACATTTATTTATTGTAATATTAAATATATACGACGGTTTTACTCTCGTAATAATTTCTGCTGCTCCTCTTACCAGAGTCCCTCTTAACAATTACCTAATTTCTCTGCTATTACTATTTATCTAGAGACTTATCAGTAGATTAATACTTATGAACAACAGCGTACGCCTCCTGATATTTTTAATACTGACGTCCATAAGTCTCGGATGATTATTGTCATCCTTTGGCGTCGAGGTGTTTCGACTCACAAACACCTGCTCTTCTCGTTTCACATTTAAAGCATTATACTCGTGTTACATATTTTTCGTGATATTACATAACTTTACATGCGACCGACCAATCGTCATCATTCGTTGCTGATCACGATTAAGCCCGAGTTACGATACACACTTGTTTACAAAAACCGAACACGCTATTTTACTTTACGCTCGCTTGCCCTCGTCTGTTTCGATTTAGGCCGTAATTGAGCAGTATCTGTACTACATCTTGTATGAAACTGTGCAACTGTTAGACGAAAGTACAAACGTCTATGAAAAATCGTCGACCATGTTTTATCAAATTGAAAGCAGTATGTAGAAAGTTATATCAGTGATCTTTTCATTCTTCGATCGTTTTACAATAGTTTTTGCTTTAGTTTCTTTGATTATGACGATAGTCATAAATCATTAACGAAAATTTGTATCGTGTATGAGAGAGAAATAAATCTCTCAACAAATCAGATAATAACTCGACATCACTTAGGGACGTTCGACAAACGACATGGTCGCTAATTTTTCAACATTGGTGAAAGTTATAATACATTATAAATCCGTTTGTACACCGTTCGAATTTGTCAAAAAGAAAGAAAATCAGGTTTCATCCCCGTTAGTCTGCGGCTATATAGGATCTATTCATACTACAACAGTAGAATGTTAGAGAACGAATTAGAAAACTTGATTCTTGTGATCACTCCATCTCACGACAATAGACTCTCCCTTTTTACTTAAAGGTACTCGTGTAATGTGCTTTATACAAAGATAAGCAAAGACGTTCGTGAACATAAACTCATAAGTAACATGATTTTTTGTAATAATTATTATTAGATAGTAATATGTATCCTTCGAGCGTCTGTGAATTAAAGAGAGCTTTTATCACTTGGAAGAATAAGCAAGCGTGCATTTCATTGCTACATCTCATTCTTTTAAATTCAAAACGTGTTGTAATGTATATTTGTAACAATGATAAGATTATGCTTTGGAGATCAGCTTTAAAGATCTAATAGAAACGCACCAGTGCAACAACAGAAGCATCGGATAGATTTACTTGTCAATTTACTAAGAAACAAATTAGAATTATTCAATTGTTAAATGTAACGACCACAATTAACTGTAACGGTCAGCGTGCAGGAATAGTGCATCGTGCCTGGCGTTTTTCTTTAACAAGATTCGATGAGATTGTCTTTAGACACTTATTGTTAGACGTTAGAGCGAGTACATACAACATCGATATGTACGGGAAGAGGCTGTTGCTTGGATGCAGTCCCTAATCTTTACTATCTATTCATTTCGTTTCACGGCGAGACTGATCGACCGCAATTTGAACAAACGGCGATCCTTCACGAATATATGCGCATCTACATTATACTCATTCACTTTTCAAGTTCCGAGGCCTTTTTCGTTGATGCTTGTTTACGCGATCGATTTATTCCGATGATCTATATAGTATACCGCAGGTACATACATACAATTATATGATGATATTACTTCTATACATTTCTACAATTATTTTACACGTACTCGATAAATTATAATTCCGTATACTCGCACCATACAAAGTTGGATCAATGATCTCGATTGTCAATTTCGATACGGCGGCGTACGTACGTATTACCTTAATAAATAAATATATATATGTATATATATAATATATGTAGAATTCTTTTTTATATCTCAGTACCTATGTTACATGTATATTTAAGTACGTGTATATATATATATGTATATTTGTAGTATCTTTACGTAGGATATACAGTATAGTCACAAAGATAGGCAGACTTGATTCATATTCGAAAGATAATCCGAAAGTTTCATCTCGTATAGTACAAAAGAGTAAGAGCGAGCAGAAAAAAAACAAGCTTTTGAGATACCCATGAATATTATAAACAAAATGCAAGTGTAGTATGTACATAGCACGTGTCTCACTCGATTTTAACACCTTATTTTTCTCTGAAGAATGTTTCAGAGGAGGCTTGAACAGTATCGCGTGGAAACATAAGTGACGTGTAGTGTTCAATTGCGTTTCCTAACTAAGAGCATTTATTTTATTACGATTTTATTGTCCCAACCGACGCAGTTGGACGTTTAATATAAAAAATATGTACGTAAACTGTTTATTATGAAAATGGCCCAAAATTTATTCAAAAATCGAGATATTTAAAGGCTTGCGTTTTAATAAATTTAAAAATATTGCCAACTGATAACACGCCAGTATAACGTTTTCGTGTTTCTATACGTACATATTTTACCAGCCCAATTAGCATAATAAAGACTTGATAAACAATCATGTAAGTTTATAACATAAACGAGAAAATAAGAATGTGAAAAGCGAGTGGGACACCCCTTGCAATGATAAATACTTTTACAAATTACAAATTACGGCAGCGTCCGAAATTAAAAATAAATGAATCAATCTAAATAGTATTACTTCTACGAGAATCGAAGCTTCCAGGCGACTAGAAGACTTTCAGCTGAATCGAAATTTGAGCGTAGATAGATAAGTATGAAATATCATCGACAATGAACGCAGTCTTACGAGCGAAAATATTTAGCGACATCTATGATTAATAAGTAGATCGCATCGAGCCCTATAGTACGTACTGCCTACAACGTGCTAAGCCACTTAGAAAGGAAGAACCTCTCATTTTTATAGATTCTTTTTTAGATGATTGCATTCGTTCAACAGGATTGTCCATGCGATTGAATAACGAGCGCGAACAATTTCGTTTCGAGAGGCGCGTCGGCGTTGAATCAACGACTCGGGCCGACGGACCTCGCCGAAAATATCCTCGCGTCTAATGTACTCTTAAAGAAACATTTGGATATGTTTGTAGGCCGATCAGATTTTTCGTTTCGAACGGTCTGCACGTTCGTCCGGTTTTATTCGTTCTCGTGATTCTCTTTCCCGTTTCTAATAGAATCATCGCTGTTCGTAGATCGAACGATTTGGGACTGATAGACTGTAAAAAATTGTCACCCCTTTTCTGGTTCCAGTAAAAGGAGTCGAGTTCATTAAAAGGATCGTTATCAATTAACGATTGAAAGGGTTTGCTTAGAGAAAGATGTATTAAAGTATTTTTCGATTGATAGTTGTGAGGCTACGAGTCTCGTAAAATTCGAGCAATTGTGTACTTATAAAATTCTGATTGCGGATTATCACGGAACAATGTTACTTTTCACTTTCCCTTTCCCTCTGAAAACTATTCTCTTTGCTTGTTTGTTGCTGGGAGAAGGTCATCGTCCAACATAATGATAACGCGTAATATGCTTCGATTTTGACAGATGTTAATCTTTATCGGCCACGAAATTTGCTTAAATGGTCCATGCTTTTGTTATTTATTGCTTCGTGAAGTTATCCTCGAATTAATAGAAACGTAATTATAAAACCTTAACGGAATTCATATTCCAAATTAATATTTTAACACAATTGGGATAATAATTCCTAGTCAGTTATTGATATCCTGTGGATTCAGTTACACGTACTTAAATCCATAAGTCATGTTTGCTCGTTTTATAAAAATGATAATTAAAATATGAATGCAATAGTCTGACTTGCTTTGATTGCTCAATTTTGTTACATTTAACTAGCTCAAATATCTTGTTCATTGAACATTCAAATATATCAAAAGAATATATCTGTATTTATTTATCTCTATATTTCCCTGCATGGTATTGATAACTGACCAGGAATCATTGATCCGAGGTGCACAGATTCAGAAACTTCTTTAAAATCTTCTCATTAACAAAATATTTGAATAATACCAACATGTGTGAATGAAGATTGTATTGTTACATTAAATGAACGTTTCCTTTCTTAATTCGAGCTTGGGATTTCATTGATTGCACTCAACAACATCTATTGGAAGTTTTCAAGAATAATACGAGTCAGCAAATTGCTAGTTAAAAATAACCGAACTGTTATCAATCAGAATTTGTCCTTATTTTGTTATAAAGCTCGTTGTGTACGATAAAGATTAAATCTGACCGCAATTAGGATTTTTGGTCAGCGATATCATCGGTTTCTATGTACCATTAATACGTGTAGGTTTGACATTCGAACTAGCATTAATCTCGTAAAAGTATTTGTTCGCGCACACGAGTTTTCGTTTTGTCACACATATTATATCTTCTCAATATAGTACATGTATCGATTAGATTTACATTTTACGATATAGTGTATTTTTTTTTTAATCTGCTCCTAACTCCGGCGGGATAAGCGCAATTCTTATGGACAATTTCTTGTCTATATTCATTTTCCTCACGTTTCCATCCTTTCGCCTTTTGTTTCTTCCTTTTCCCCCTATCGTCTTCGCATTTTTTTAACGACAGTGGCTTAGTTAAAGATCTTGAAAATCTTTGATGAAAACGTGTTCTTCGTTCAAATACTTTGCTCATGTTCATTACAACTTGTTGTTAAGCGAAAGAATGGAACGTTTAATTAACGTTAATATTACGAGGGCCACCACGATATTTTATTAAGAACGTGAACTTCTTTTCAGCGAAACTACAATGTTTTTAGTATCATCAAGAACCTTTCTGGAACAATCTTTTACATCATTAACGATAAGTTAGAGTAGGAACACGGAGGAGATGACAAAATTATGGTAGCCCTCGTGATATTATTTTCTTCTTTTGTTTTTGTTCCGGAAACTTCGTATTAAATTCACGAGTGTGAAAGGAATCTCTGTTGTCAGTCTACGAGCTACAAAAATTGTCTGACTTCTAAACACCAAGTTTTGTTAATTTTTTTT
>SHCU01000398.1:0-21428 GCA_004307685.1 Ceratina australensis
GAAAATTTAATATTTCCTTTTACAGTTTCATGAATATTTTTTTTCTAAAAAGACCAGAAGCGTAACTATTATTGCATTACTTATGTGTTTCTCTCCGTCTTAATGAGATTGAGTTTTGAATTTTATAGTAGGTAAACGAGACAAATGAATGGAAGATTTAATATTTCCTTTTACAGTTTCACGAATGCCTTTCTTAAGAAGCCTTACTTTTGATTTCTATACCAGGTAAATAATGCAACTGAAGCAATGAAACTTTTTACACCGTGACGAATCTTCGCATCAATACGTACATCTTCAAGATGCATGCAGAGAACCATGAATGAACGACGCATATATCGCAAACGCGGTTCAGATCTTGAGCCAAGAAAGTAATTTCCGTTTCTGAATTAAAACGACTTTCCAGAGACCGTCCGATCATTCAAAGTCCTTCCAATACACCCATACGAATTCTCTCGTACCATCTATCTTCCTTGCAACCTTAGTACTTCGAGCAATAAGTTATCGCAAAATTCTACAATATCTCATAAACTCCGTCTCCCTATCGTACTCCACATACGAGCTACCGCATGCCCATATTTGCCAGTATTATCCTATCGACACTTGGTAACAATTGGCAAGTTCCAAGTGGCGCATCGATTGATTCGCGTGGCTCGCTGCCCAAAGGACTCGCGGTCGTACATTTTTTATTACAAAATCAAATCGCCGGTTCCTGCCGGAGAGAAGTGAGCGTTGACCGTGATCAGGACATGGCGCGGTGGGGGCTCGAGGTTGCGGTTTCCTCCGCGGTGGGAGAAAGAGCCTAGTCACCGTGGAGAAGAGGAGTCCGCTCGCCCGTTAGGTCCCTCCGCGTATATCCGTGCGCGATACGCGTAGATATCAGCCCGGCCGTCGAAGGAAGGGACGAACGAAGGGAAGTGGGAGAACGAGCCGACGGAATCCGCGGTCTCCCAAGTCTCCGTCTCATTCCTAGTCTCCCCGAGGCTCGCGACGCTCTTCTCCTGCGATCCAGTCAACATCCTTCGCGTCGTTATCCATGCACGGTTGTCCTGAGACGACGCGATCCTGCACGTTGTAATCACGTGCTCCTCCTCCTCCCAGTTTGGCCTAGGCGTTCTTCTTCTTCTCTTCCCCACTATCGGCAGTCCCCTCTTCCGTTCGCTAAACAGAAACATAATCTATCAGACTCCCACCCTTGGTGATCCCTTCGGTCCCGGGCAAGGAGAAAGCGTGGAAGAAAGTCCGGATAGAAAAGAGGAGCAGCAGTCAGTGCGAGCAGACACGTCGCCGGGTTCGGTTCGCAAATACCTGTTGGTGGGAGCAGCAGCAGCAAAGTTGTACTCGGTTCCCGATTTTCCCGCCGGAGACTTATTTACTGACACGCGGCTCGGCTACGGGAGAAGGATACGCGCACGCACGAGGAGTAGCACCCACCCGTGTAACTGTGTTTGCCGCTGCGAGCGCGTGTGGGTCTACCCCGACGACGACGGCGGCTACTATTCCCGGTTCAGACCGCGGAAAGTGAATCAGACGGGACACGAGCGGCCGGCCGCTTTCGATCGACCGAGAAACTTGCTCAGGAATAAACGCACAGCCGTTGCCAAACGCTCGCTTCACGTCGCACGCGGTCGATTGTGAGTTTTCAAACGAGGATGTCGCACAAGATGCAGAACCCCGGAGCGCCGGTTCACAAGGGCAACTTTCAGGTGAGTTTTTTTTTATTTCGTTTATCCGATCAATGATCGATGGTTTTTTTTTTATATTGATTGTATTAAATATCGGAAATATTCTATCGGTTGCGTAATGACAGCGAGGCTCGAGCTACTGATAAGTAGGTTTATCGCCGATAAAAAGTTCCGGATTAAATTGAATCTGAGACGCGTTCACGAGACGCGAGCGTATAAATAGTTACGGGAGAGGGAAATCGGAATTAGCGTGACCGAAATGGAAGCGTGCTCCGTTTTCGCCGTACGAATTTACATATCTTCCATACGGTGTCTCTTCGCTCCGGGCTTGTATTATTATTAGAAGTCGATTTTCACGGGTAACGAAACGGGATCTAAGTTTCTGATGATTGCACCTACCGCTGCTGTAAAAGTGGACAAATTATTCGACTTCAAACATTTACGGACGAAATACGCGTCGCTGTGCTGATGTTTGGAATAGAGAAACGCGAGATAGACGTATAGAGATAATGGATTCGCGAAACTTTTCGACCGCGTGAACGTTGGACGCGAGAGAAGAAAGGAAAACGTCCATGTCCGATGGATTAGCATTCGGTTCGCATGCTTAAATAATGTCAGCGGTGATGCAAGCCGTTTCATAGTCTGAATCGGGGCACGCGATCGCCACGTGGTCCTCTCGTTCGCGAATTCGTTAGATCAAACGCAGCAGCACTTTACGCGCCAGATGGACCGTAATGAAACGTTGACTCAGCGTCAAGTAATTTCAACTCGAATTAGAGCGTCACGGGGAATTGATAAAACGAGGTTGAGCATACGAAAAAGTACGTCACGCGATACCTCGGCGACTGCGTTTCGCTGATTCCCCCCTCGCATATTTTTACTCCTGTTTCGCTCGGTACGTGCCCCGATGATCGTTATATTTTTGTAAGGTGAGATCGAGAGAAATTGTTACGCTGTTCCGTCGTAATTAATTCTACTCGAATCATTTATTGAAAATGTGCGAATTACCGGCTGAGATATACGGTGATAACGTGAGAAGAAATTCGAGCGGAAACCGTGACGATGAGATACCTGCTCTACCTAATTATTAAATTGTGCCATATCTATTTAACAATTTCTAATAGTCAAGTTCGAACGAATCATGGAAGAGAATATTTGATGAGTTTTGCGACAGGGATGCACCTGATTACGATTAAACGTTACAATATCATTTCTCAAAATCAGATTTTGCAATCACGATTAAATAAGCCTAGCTGAATCACAGGTAGAATAGAATCAGATACGAGCATCTGGCTCAGATTTAATTCAATTTTTTCGAACGATCGATAAGCCAGTTGTTTCTGTATTATCGTGGCTCTTATCGGCATGTCGCGTCTCACGGAGTCAAGTGGTAGCTGCTGTTATAAAAACTGTGACTTAATCTTTTCTGGGACAGAATAAAATCCTTGAAAAATAAGAATATCCATGTAACTCCTACGGTACTTCGAGTCACGTTTGATATGATTTTTCATGAAATTCACAATCTGGTTCTCATCGATCATTGGAAATTACATTCGACGTTACACAACGTTACGTTTAACAATTATTCCCTGATGTCACCTTCCAAGAATTTCAATATTACGCGAGAGAGGCTTAGTTTTATTGAATTCCTCTGATTAGAGATAAGATCCGAGATAACGATTCTAAGTGCAATTTTACGAGCGTGGCGAATGATTGATTTCACGTGGAAGAAAAAAGTGTTATATCAAAATGTTAATGGAAAGATTGCGAATGCGTTATCGGAGAGATAACGCGAGAAAAATAAACGTAGAACGTAATCGAGGCTGACTCTCGCCTTCTAATTTTGCGAATTCACCTACTCGCTACGTCTGTACAAAATTAATTAACGCCTCTCGGATTTTAAATTATAATAAGCGAAATCTACTTGTACATTTTCGCAACGTTTACTTTTTTCCGCTCGCCTATCCACGATTTGAAACCAGTTTGTAGAATTGAGAATTGGTATCAAACGGAACTGGTTCTTAATTGTAATCGGTTCGGCTTGAATTCGGCGAATAAGAGGGTACGTGTCGTTTAACTTTTTACCGGCATCGGGTTTTTTGGGAGCCGGTCGTTTTCGCAGACGCCGAAGTCGATCCCCACGGGGTACATCCGGCGAACGGCCTTGTCCGACAATCGCTGGCAACGCCAACAGGCCGAAGCCCTGTTACGGATTCTCCGGGTATTTACAAAGCTTGGATATTATAAAGAGCGTTCTACGTAACGCTTGCGAGATCGTTGGGCAACGGTTTGATCAATAAAAATAAGTGGGATCAAAAGTGTACGTCGAGCAGAAATTACGACACGATTTTATCGATTTACAATTAAAAAATATTTACCGAATCATAATCGAAGTGTCTATTTTAATGAGGAAATTAATTGCAGCGCTCGATTCACTTCGAAGAACTGATGGAATAAGAGTCGTTGCCTTCGGTGACTGACTTCTGGTTTCCATTCTGACTTCGATCGATTATCGACGCATAGTTTTCCTCGCGGCTGGCCTGACGATTCTTTCTATTGACGAATCCATTTCCTTGATCAATGAATCGCACCGAGTGCAACTACCTCTAACAAATAATATGTCCCGAGTTAAATAGATTCTACGTTATTCTGTTCGACGTGAAACAGAGAGATTGATTACTTTTGTAAATACGTAATACGTATTTAGAATTCATTGGGAATTATAAATTAGAAAGTGCTCGCTAATGAGTAGACCGGCCAACGTCCTTGCATCGAGTTGACACATTTTTGACAAGTAGAAAGTTCGCACGCGTGAATCCTCGCCAGAAAAATTCCGCTTCTTAATTATTCTCCGTAGACGACGATTCTACGGGATTTATCGTTAACCATCTGTTGATACACAAAGATTTCCGTTTTATATAAAACTCTGCTGCTCTAGATAATCAGACCACTTCCGTTAACCTTATCAGAATTGAACTGGGTATTATTCATCGATGGAGACACCTTTCTGTAAATCCTTATCGAAACTCTAGGAAGCAATCTTTAGCTGACTCTTATCAGAAAGCATTTCAACATTTCTTACAATATCTTCACGGTTTGG
Organism: Ceratina australensis; assembly: GCA_004307685.1. Lineage (NCBI taxonomy): Eukaryota > Metazoa > Arthropoda > Insecta > Hymenoptera > Apidae > Ceratina > Ceratina australensis. The sequence continues at coordinate 4,783 of SHCU01000398.1, forward strand.
TAAACTCCAGGAATATTTTAGAACTGTCTCCCTTGTTTGAAAAATTGCAACTGTCCACTCGATGATATCAATTTTACAGAAGCTGATGAATCGAATTCTAAGCATCGACCAGATGTAAATTCTGCTGTTACGTTTTAAAATCGATATCCACACCGTGTCACCAGGGAAAGCCGGAGGGACACGGGTTCACGCGAATAACAAGGAAGCAGCACGGGTAGGCCCCATTATGTGTAGGATCTACTGAAAGACTGCTTCTCGCGCAGACCCCGGTTTCTCCGAAATCCAGTCCCACCGGCGAAATCCACTGGCAATCAGTCCCCTTTGTTCGGTTCCAACCCAACGAATTCGCCGTTATATACATACACACGCGTTAAGAGCCCACGTAGCAGACTCCCTCTATTCAATTGGGCATCTACACCACTTTTATGTACCACGAGTACAATTTCCTATGTAATTGACAAAAAGACTCCTGGACAATATTCAACGGAATAATAGAGCTGTTTCGTAATGAGTGGTAGAGAAGGTTGGGGGAGGGAATTTAGATTCAGGCCTTCGACCCTTTTGTTTCGTAACCAAGTTAATATATAGATATCCCTCAAAATTAACTAAAATATAGCAATTTTCAAGTGTTATACAAGATAGTGGATTACAGATGGAACAGATTTATAAAATACTCTAAGATTCTTGTGAAATTTATGACAAAAAGTATGGCATCACATTATTATTTTAGAAGATTTCTTTTGTTCAGGATCGAATGTCACCTCGGTAATTTTATAAGAACGATACATGAGAGTGAAAAAAGATTATCCTCTTTGGTAATGATAGAGGGACGTATCGAGTTTGGGCGAGGTGCAAGTTTTGGCGAATCGACGCGTGCCTGAAAATCATGGCGACCGAGGAGAGCATACGCAGTAACTTTAATGCGCACGGCATGTGTGCGAGCGGACACGCTTAGCTACGTCATGGAAATTTCCTCGTGTCGTTCCATACACCTTTCTTACCCCACCACGCTCGCTTTCGCGTTCTTTCTTGCCTTTTTCCCTCCCCGCCATCCTTTCCTCATCCCACTCAGCCGTTTGCCCTCTCTAGTTCTCGGTTATCCGCATCGTTGCTATTCCACTTTGTTCCGTTCCTTACGAAGCCAATACGAACATCGAAATCGAACCTAATCGCTTCGAACTAAATTCGTTTTACAAGTTTCGCTGATCCCGAGAGTATTCAGAAGTGAATAACATGGGAAACTTAAGTACACCGTCGAAGTATTTAGAGAAATACCTTTTCACGTTTTATATCGATTTAAAAGAATTAAAAAGTAAAGGAATTTTAATGAGGATACCTGCTTCGACGCGAGCTTCTTAAGGGAGAAACAGATCTAGGCAGTGTCATGAAAAATCCCGAAGGCCACGTTGGCACTGGAATACTCCCCACGGCTGATACCTCATACCATTTTTCCTGCGGTCTCAGCGTCGATCTGAAAATCCAAATATCTTTTAATCTCAGAATTAATTCAGAACTCTCAAGTTAATCAATGAACTACTTTTCAACGGATTATTCTATACCTTCGATAACTATGATCTCGTTCGAGTGAGCGATCCCCTTTTGTCATTTCAGCTTGCAACACTTCAATGGCATTTTTTCCTCGCGTGTTTCCCGGGTCTCCCTTCCGCAAACTTAATTAACGGCCGCCGGTTTCCGAGCGCTTGCGGTACCGAGCGGAACGTCCTTGCCACGGGAGAAACCTTCCTTCAAAGCGACGGCGGCGGTCGACCTGTGCTCGCGCGACGCCTGCAAGAATATTCATGGAATAACGTTATGCAAATCATTTCGAGGATGGATTAACGGATACTGCCATTGGTTAATGGATTAGCATCGTCAACGGTGATAGGTGTCTATTATTGACCGTAATCAAATCTCATTCGTCAGACTCTACAGGCAATAAGTGTCTTTACATTAATCAAATGATACAACTTTTCTATACTTTCATAGTTTGATATCTTAATATAATTATGTTCATCTAATTTGTCAGACTTGCCAGGCAATAAGTGTCTTTGTATCATCTTCATATGAAATGATACAATTTTTTTATATTTCTATAATTTGATATCTTAATATAATTACGTTTAACACATTTTTCAGACTTGCCAGATTATCTTCACATCAAATGATACAATTTTTCTATACTTCTATAATTTGATATCTGAATAGAATCACATTTACCATTAGATTTGATATGAAATTGTACTAAAAGAATTTGATTCAGAGACTACTAACCAGAGAATAATGCAGCTGCTGCATTAAAGCATGTTATTAGATCACATTGGATGATGGAAGCGCGTTGACAAGAATTCAAGATAGGCTATTCTATTATTTCGCGTGTACCCACACTCTATTAATTCAATTCTAAGCACGAGAACCCCTCCGCTGGCAAAGATTCGAGAGAGCATCGTTACGGGGCTAACGTATGACGTTAATTGCACTGGCTGCTGTGTAATCAATACACAATTACGTTTTCTCAATGCCTCACGCGCAATTACCCGGGGATCTTAGCGCGTGTGTTTGCCAAACTGGAGTCGAGGAATTCTTTTTACGTTTCGAACTCGGTCAAGTACACGTGCGAGCATGTACGACAGTTCAATGGTTTATTTATCGTGTCCATGGCTTCGATTGCACTTTTCCCAAACCAGGTTTCTCAGCCCTTCCTCTCCTAATTCTGTCCTGATTTTTAATAGCCTATTCACCTAGTTTCTCACCGTGAATTCAATTACATATGATTATAAATTGCATTATAATTAGAAACACACTATGTTCTTTAAAAGCTTCTAATAATTAATTGATATATTATTAGTATCATTTAAAATTCTCTGATGATCTAAGTGCAAAGAATGAAAACTGGTTCAATGGTTTATTTGCCGTGTCCATGGTTTCTCAGCCCTTCCTCTCTTAATTCTACCCTGATTTTTAATAGTCTATTCACCTAGCTTCTCACTGTGAATTCAGGTTCAATAAAATAATATTTAATTGTCGTCTCAATAATTATAAATTATATCACAATTAAAAACACGCTATATGTATTAAAAACTTCTAGTAACTGATTGATAATTAATTTATAGTATTTAAAATTCTGGCAACGTGAACGCGAGGAATGACAAAAGTAACATTAATTGTAATTCTCATAATAGAGGCGGCGAGACAGTTGCCGTTTAATAACCGTGCGTGGGTGTGCGTGCCGACGTTAGATAATCGTTGCGCCTGTATAAATCTTCTACGGCGCTAGATGATTCATCCTGTCTTATGCGTGTCTAGCCGAAGTCTAGATATACGTGTGAACTCATACACGCACCGTAGCCCCATTGAGACACGGGAAATGTACGAGTTGCGTAAAGAGGCTCGATGGAAAATTTCAAGAATGCAAAAAGTGAGAAGCGTCGCATCGCTAAAAATACTTGGCAAGATGACTTGCTGATTTCTCGTGGAAATGAAAAACTTGAAATCAAGCATAATAAATATCGCCAAGTTTCCGGTTGCCTGAAGGACTTATGCTAAGAATGTGACATAAGTAGCAATAGTTTTTTTATGATCGTATTAAAAATGACCTGGTTTGAAATTGCAAGGAGAGACTTGATAATATTGTCAAGCCTACTCAAGTTTAACACTAGATTGCCCAAGGAAGTCATTTCGACTGCTTTTTAATTTTCAATTAGCAAGAGAATTATGTATATAATGGTACAATTTCTTAGAAATTCTCTTTTTGTTGTTAATATAATATAGAAAAATATTAAACATTCATTTAAAAACATTTCTTTACATCTTAGTTATTCTTTCACAATGAGGCCATTTTGACTACTTTTTAATTTCAATTAGCAAGAGAATTATGTATATAATAGTGAAATTTCTTAAAAGTTCTCTTTTTGTTGTTAATATAATATAGAAAAATATTAAAAATTCACTTAAAAAAATTTCTTTACATCTTAGTTATTCTTATTTTGGCAATGTAGATGTACACTAAGTTTCAGTCTTTCTAGTGTTAAATCCCTTTGAATTCAAAATATGACCTGGCTTGGAATCACAAGCAAAGACTTAACCCTTTGCACTCGATTGGTGACTCTCAGTCACCATCTGTTTTATAAAATAATTGTTATACACGTAAATTACTGCTTCAATATAATATTGATTAAATTAACCTTCATTATTATAAAATGCATATATACATTAATTTAAGAAAAAGACAGAAAGGAAAAATTATTAATAATTTTTAATACATCAATTTGCATGTAGGAAATTCACGAAATACCGATGGAAATATTCTTCGAGTGCAAAGACTTAATAATTATATGAAAAACCAATTACCATGTTAATCGGTAGCTCGTATGATCGTAACGATCGCAATTAACTTATTGTTTAATACGTAATATCTTTTTTTTGAAATTCGCACAGCATAAATTAGATAATGTCGTTCGCAGTAATTTTATGAATTAAGCATGATGTAACTGTGTAACGTGTCATTGAAGCAACCGGAAATTAGTCTCTCTAACAGGATAGGATAGGATAGGGTATCAGTAAATCGCTCGGCTAAATAGTTTCAAGCGCATGACGAACACATTGCGTGCATAAGACGTGCGCACGTTTCTATCAACGAATAAAGAAACAATTCTATTATAACGGATCCGATCTGTCGAAAGTATATCCGCGATTTAACGCGAATTCTGATGCGAGAGTTTCGTGACACGCGTGGCTGGTATCGTCGTTGCTCAACGATAGCGTTCGATCGTCGGGTTCACTGGTCTCTCGTACAAAAGTAGAAGTCACGCGAACGCGTGTCTGAGATCGTTCGCCTATCCTTACATACGTTCACATAACGTGACTCTGTAAATATACAGTAACTCGCAAAAGTGTTTCGATCCGCGTCGTACGCTCCTATGAGCGTGCCGAACTGGAGTCGAGGAGGTTCGCGGTTACGAGACCTCAAGGTGTGATCTTTGCTATTAGAACGAATTCAAAATTATCAATTAATAATTCTCCTTAATTTTCGAAAATCAATTATTTCGTTTATCAAACCTGTTCTATCTACTTCTCGACTACGGCTGACGCATTATTCCTATCTAAAACCGCGTTATAAATTTCTTCTAACGTTGCCATCTGTTTCTGATTAGAGAGCCCCTCGTGAAATCATCGCTAGACTTTTCGTGGAACTCGCATAAATCAACACGTATTACTCTGCTCGTGGAAAATCCGCTGTGCGTGCATACGTAAGAGACAGATGCACTCTGAGACCCCGTCATTGTATATTTTTCGTGGTAAAATAGTAAATAAAATCGGTACGATGTCAGATAACGTTCACGGTTGCGCCATTCATTTAAATATGCACCCGTAGTACTTTTCCCTGGTTACCAACTTTACACCTGGACTCGATATTTCAATCAGACGATCCTGTAAATTAAACGACGTCGGATAACGTGTATTTTATTTAAACGCGAAATAAATTCGTTTGTTGTTCGCTAAGAAGGTAGTTCCCCTGTTTAATTTCATATTCATACTATTTATAGAATCCTTTTTTCCTTGCAGCTAAAGAATTCCTAAGTAGGTTGCAACGAGATTAAATCTACTTAGGTTCGCGTAACCTGCGATAGATTTATGAAAGTTGTACGCGCGTAATTCACCAGGGATTAGATAAGCGACTGGCACTAGTCACAGATAAGATTGAATGTCATCGTTCCCTTACAAACGCGAACGATGTGTCGTAACAGTCTTATAATCGTTAGAATTTGTACTAATGTGCGTACGTGCTATGTACTAGTATTAATCACGAAACAATCCTCAGTATCTTATGAAACTTGTTGTTCCGATCCAAGAAACTCCTAAAGTTTCCATGTACTTTTTACAGGTTCCATCGAATGCAATTAAGGTTAAATCGAGAGAGATAGAACTGGTCGGTAATTAACGAGGAGATTCTTCGTAAAATCTTCAGATCGTTTAAGAAGCATTTCGAAACGACTTCTTCAATTGCCATAGTAATCCGCAAATACCTTTTAAACACTCCGTGGAAATAGTCTTGATACTTGAATTCCAGTTAATCAAGAGTCATTTAAAAAAAACAAGGACGAATTGCTTGTAGAATGTCTCGATCGTTTCTCGAATCTTATTGTGTTTCTTAACACTAGATTGCCCAAAGAAGTAATTTTGACTGCTTTTCAGTTTCAACTAGAAATAAAAATTATATATATATGGCCCGTTTATTTTGAAAATGGTATAAGTCCATTTACAGCCCATAAATATGTATTACTGTAGTCTACTTCGCCTAAAACAAATCTATATAATCAAGTTAAGTATTCATAAAACAATAGAATCATTGCCAGACTTCATATAATTTGCCTCTATTTTTCAATTTTCTTATATGTATACCCTTAAATATCTCGATACATGAAAAAATGGACTTACACCACTTTCAAAATAAACGGTCCATTATTTCTTAGCAAATTTTTTTATCGCTGATATTCACTAATAACCTGTTTTATAACTGCAAATAATATTGAAAATTAATTTCTTTACATCTCAGTTATTCTTGAACTCATTCCGACTGCTTCTGAGCAATATAGGTATATACTAAATTTCAGTCTTTCTAGTATTAAAAATGCGACGGAAAAGGGAAATGCTTGTAGCAGTAAATATAAGTAATAAAAAATATTTTCTGATACTCATGAGACGAACTGGTCAATGTTACATTCAATCATAATCGAAATCTGAATTGCAAATAATTTGATGAATTCGAATGCGGTTACGAAGTTCAATGTTGTAGCCGGGGTGGAACAGCACGAGTGTGTCGTCGATTCATCGTGTATATCCGCGTGCGGTAACCGGTAACCGAAGGAACAAGAGCGCTACGTGCACGCATGTTGTACAACCCACGCGTGACCTGAGATTTCGCGTTACGCAGCGTCGGGGCCCGAGATGAGGATGTGACGTTGCTCACAGATTTGTTAATTTGTTATTGCGCTGGTTGATCCTCGCATCGCGTTAAGAGTATCAACCGGTATAATGACGCGGTTTTTAAATGCATGTGGCAGTTAAATAAAGAATTAACCCCGTGACACCAGAAATAAAATTCACTGAGACTCAATAGAGGCAATTACGTGTATATAAAACAAAGCGGTTCTGCTGTTAGCGAACTTTTTGTCGTATCGGAATTATCAGAAAATAACTGATAATTGTTCGTTACGAGGATGTCTTAACACCCGTGCGAAATTTCAAGTGACTCGGCTAAATCGATCGTTACAATTAGAAAATAACCGGCCCACTTTCGCATCAATCAAAGAGGAATTTCTCTTGAGGAATGGAGATCAGATGTCAATAGCGAATCGTTCCATCCAAATATAATGTGTGTAACTAATAAATACCTAATAATAGCTTGTTGCTACGTTTCCATTCGGTTTACTTAAAGATAATCGAATGGGTTGTAACATTATTCTCTGAGGTTAAATGAGGAGCTTTACTATGGGAAATAAATATTGATATTTATTATTTGAAACGAGTACTTATGGTTCAAGAACAAATTAATTTTTTGAGATTCACAAATGAAATCTATTCGAAATGAAAATTTGTAATTCTTGTAATTTATAATTCAAGTTCTTTTACAAGATCCTCAAATGCGATTTACTTGAAATGATAATTCATGATTCAACCCCAAGTTCATTTTCCAAGATTCTCAAATGAAGTATACTTAGAGTGACAATTTATAATTCAAGCTATTTTCTGAGATTTCCAAATGAAATTCACTTGAAATGATTCAATCACAAGTTCATTTTTCAAGATTCTCTAATGAAATTTACTTGAATTTATAGTTCAAGCTACTTCTACTACTATAATTCAAGCTACTTTCCAAGATTCTCAAATGAAATTCACTTGAAATTCTTATTCAAGAAACTTCTACTACTATAATTCAAGCTACTTTCCAAGATTCTCAAATGAAATCCACTTGAAATGCTAATTCATGATTGAACCCCAAGTCCATCTCCTTCAAAACTTCATAATGAAACTAAAAATCCATAACACTCAATATTCATACATAACGTAATAACCATACCCTGTAACAAGCCTGACGCTTCATTATTAGCACGTGACGCAGAATAAAAACGTAATTTGTTCTCATAATTGATTTCGATATCAGTTTTCTTATTGCTTTCATTCGGATGCCTGTAATCGCACGGTTGGCCCTGCGTGGCCTGTAATTTGTACAATTGCGTGATAGCGATACGCGGCTGATGATTCGCGCCTACCGTATTATCTTGACGGTCGCCGACGCGTGGACATGCGCCCGCGCTGTACACTATCCGAACGTTAACGAACGGACGACCGTGGCTGATTAGCCTTCAAGGCCTTGGCCACGTCCTATCCCTCTTTCGATATTCTCGTTCCTCCACCAGCGGCCGCTCGTTAAACCGAGTAACACCCCGCTGGATCAACATTTCGATGCTTCCCGCCGCGATCCATCGCTTCCTGCGCTTTAACCCGCTCAACGATGTACCCTGCGTCTTTATCAAGTCATTAAAATACATTATCTTAATCCATCTAGTCAATCAAACTGAGTCACCTTAATTAGTTCCATTTTTTGATACTGTTCAACGTGCTTCATAACGATATTTAAGTCTCCTGTGTAATCATTCTTCTGTATTATAATTTTCTTATAAATATATCAAGTCATTAAAACACATTATCTTAACCGATCTGGAGTCACCTTAATTAGTTCCATTTTTTGATACTGTTCAACGTGCTTCATAACGATACTTAAGTCTCCTGTGTAATCATTCTTCTGTATTATAATTCTCTTGTAAATGTATCAAGTCGTTAAACCACATTATCTTACTCCATCTAGTCAATCAAACTGAGTCACCTTAATTAGTTCTAATTTTCGAAACTATTCAACGTGCTTCATAACAATATTTAAGTCTCCTGTGTAATCATTCTTCTATATGTAATATATTCATTAATCTGCAAATCAGACTTTTCATCCATTTCTGTGTAAGCATAACCGACTGATAAATTCCATACTTCCTTATTTTTCATTTCAGAAATATTATACAGCCCTCATTAACATTATATTTCAAAACGAAAATGTTAATAAACAGTATATCTGATAACTAGATTCCAATTGCAATCACAAAGTTCAAGAACAAGAGTCCGAAAACATGTGAGATAAGAAGGTAGATAATCGATTCGTCGGTTGTTACGCATGAATGGCAGAGATAAAAAAAAATACCTTGAATCAGATTGCCGAATTATATTTGCATGGCCGCGTGGCGCCGTAGATGAAAATAAACACACGTAACGCCCGATACCTGCCAACAATTTACGAGGCTACGCGTTTAACGAGCGTAAGTACGAATCACGAGGCCCCGCTGAGGCTTACTGATTTTCAGTGTCATTAAACATTTATGAACCGCGGCATAATAGACTCCGGGAAATAACAGCTCTTTTTGTCATCGCCAATGACGTTTCAGGGGGACAGAGCAAACCAATCACTAGTATGCTAATTCGTTACACTATTTTTTCCGCGACTACTATTTTCGAAATGCAGATTGAGAATAATACAACCAGGACTATTGACACTGAATATTGTCTAGCTGGTGTTAAACGTGGGGTGACCATATTTCTTTTTTAAGAAACTAAAGGATGAATCAATAGTTAATTCATAGTAAGAAGAAACTGTATTCAAGAAGATATAAACCAGAGTTTTAAATTTAATTTGATACTGGTAGATAAGGATTCATCCTTTAGGGATGTATGTTGGCAGGTAGCCACCTAAGTCTCATCACTAAAGGCTGAATCAGAAATTATTATAAGGAGAAATAGTATTCAGAAAAATATAACCATTTTAGCTAACTCATGTATTACTCTGTGACAAATTTCATTTGATACTATAGAATAAGAGTATAGATAAGGATTTATCCTTTAGGGATGAATCTTGGCACACAGCCACTAAAGTTTCTTCGCTAAAGGACAAATCAAAAATGATTTTATAGTAAAGAGAAACTGTATAAACCAGCATAAGGTCTGTAGTTGCTCTAACAAGAATTCAAGTATTATAGCTAACTCTTGTGTTAGCGTGGCAAATTTAATTGATGGTATAAAGTAAGAGAGCTGATAAGGGATGAACGTTGGCAAATAGCCACCCAAGTCTCCTCACTGTTGCTACCACGTATTGTAAATTGCCTTGGTGTATCAGCCTAAGCGATAAGTTACACAACTGTACTCCAAAAAGTATCACGTCATCAAAGTAACACCTGTTACACAACTTTAAATATTCCAAGTCGTTTGACGAAAATTTGAAACAATTTAACTGTTAAACTGTGTATATCGCGTTGGTTGCACTCGAAGGAATTAACATAAGAAAATATAGCACACCTTATAGATAACGTCTATTTATTCTATTTACGTACGAATATCTATTAATTTTAATATCCATTAAAATTATGCTCGGGAACTTACGTTTATCTGTTACGTCTTTACCAACGTCTTTTGCCCATTCGTAACATTAAACTTTGCATATGTATAAAACAGCTTCGAGGGAAATAAACAAGTCTTTTTATTACTCCTGCAATTAAACATGCATTATCGATAAACGAAAATAGTCCCGAGTAACGTGCACGAATAGCAAAGCATTCTAGAAATTATCGATTCGTGTAATTAAATAGTATTCGTCGACTCGAGCCGGAGGGAATGAAATTCAACCGATCCTATCACGGGCAATCAAAGAAAAATTGACGTTACTTAGGTTTAAATGAATAACTGACGGGGATTCTATGGGCAGGACATCTCGGCTCATGGTCATGGGTAACGTCGAGACCGATTCCGGAGTGCAAATTTACAATTGTCCCATTTGCGGTGCCAAGGAGATTAATACCATTCACAGTTAAGTGAGCTACATAAGCGAGCCCATGAATACAAAGGGTGACACTCGTACCAAAAGGAAATAATTATAATTTCGTATCAGCTGACACGGCAGATGCTCGTTCGAGCTTTACAGAAAATCTGATTCCATCCAACTTCCACTATTTCTATAACACTTTATCAAATGTTTCATTCTCCCTCAGAAATATGACCCAGGTTATCCAAAATGTTTCACAAATTTCTGTCATAGAATTGTTAAAGAGTAAACAATGTTTTAACCCTTTAACACTAGATTGCCTAAGGAGGTCATTTTGACTGTTTTTTAGTTACAATTAGGAAAAAGATTATGTATAGAGTGATACAACTTCTTAGAAAATTTTTTTTCATCGTTAATATTTACTAATAAGCTGTTTTATAACTGTAAATAATACACAAAAATATTAAAAATTAATTTTAAATAAATTTCTTTACACATCAGTTATTCTTCCACAACGAAGTCATTTTGACTGGTTTCAGGCAATATAGGTATATACCAAGTTTCAGTCTTTCTAGTGTTAAGTGCGGAATTGAATTTTAGAAATGTTATTTTCTACTAATTGAAATATATACAAAATCTAATACTACTATTTTCGAAATGCAGATTGAGAATAATATAACCAGGACTATTGACACTGAATATTGTCTAGCTGGTGTTAAACGTGGGGTGACCATGTTTCTTTTTTAAGAAACTAAAGCAGGAATCAATAGTTAATTCATAGTAAGAAGAAACTATTCAAGACTATTCAAGCGTATACACGTCGAACGCAGTTAAATGGTTAACAAATTTTTCGAAAAAATTTCTTCCCCTCTCCTTTAACAATTATCTAACTGCATCCGTTTGCGGTAGTAACGCGTACGCGTTAATAGCATCTATTTTCTAATTCCGCGGAGGCGAACGGCAACGAATAGTTCAAACATGAGGCTGGTTAGCGATCGAACGCGATCGGCCGCGATAAGATAGAACGAGAGGGGCTGTTCACGTGAGACGTCTATTTGCTCTTCCTATTTTCGTAGCCGTTCGGTGTATAAAGAGCCCGTCCTCGGGACATTGCCGAAAGATTTGGCAGCGATCCGCGATTTTCTGCGCCGCGGCACCGCCGCCGCGGTTGTCTGCCGTACCAGAAGTACGGGCATAGTTTACTCGGACGGATCGCAAGCGGTATCGTCCGATGCGAATACCTCGGAGTTTCAATTCCTATCGTTTCTAATGTACAACAGACGTAAATTCGTCGAGTGACTGCGTCTTTATCATCGATTAACGATTGAACAAAAAATGACGCGAGTTTATATGAAATACAAGAAATTGTGGTTCGGTGATAAGTAGAAGAAATCTCGTAGCACGTGCTCGGGTGTGCCGTGTACACCTGTTCGCGTTAGGGAGCACCAATTGGCGATCAGGCATAATCGGTCGCGATTGCCAGCAAACTGGGACAAACCGGATCGCGTTTTACCCATTGGCTGTGAACCCCGCCAGTTTTTGGCACCGATGGATAATTGAGACACGTGGCGTTTAACGCTCCCCGGGATCTCGAAGGAAATAAAACGGGGTAGGAGGGACCGGGTGAACGCCGGGAAGTAATGCCAGACGTGATACTCTGATATCAGGGGGAGTGCGCGATGGGGAACGTTGACAGTATCCACGACGTGGAGATGAGCTCCCTGTCCGGGGTGGATAACGATCGTCCTCACATCAGGGTGAATACGAATGATCGGCTTAGCTCGGACGTGGTTTGTTGTCATTGTTTCGTACTATGGGAATGTATGGTTGACCGAGTGAGTTTAACCGTTTGAGTCCCGAACATTTTTTTAACACTTTCACCGCCGTGCGCGTTTATCATTTTCGTATTACTTCTATAACAATGGTTTATATCAATGAATATTCTATTACAAATTTCAGTTTATATTAATAAATATAGTTTATATTGATTACTATTCAATGGTTTTGTAACTTCCTCTGCAAAATATTTTTTCAAACGCATACAAATATCCTTTGCAAATAAGTCAAAGTGTTAAAACACTATTGAAAAAACCCAAATAGCGGTATAGCGCTTCAAAGATTCTCCGTTTTTTTGCATAGTCTATTTTTTATTTCGTTTCAGTTAATTGCAAGACGTGTTCTATATATAAAAATTGAAATTATAAATGAATGCACAGTTAATCTATGCGAGAGGACTTATATGATACGTAATTCATCAAAATCTGAACTTTATTCTCAAATGCTATAGGATGATTTTAATGAAATATAAAAAGCGCGATAACGCTGCTTGGGGCTCAAACGGTTAAGATGTTAGGGATGTTTAGGACAGGCATAATTTTTTGTAAGTTACTATTTATAATTCAAGCCATTTTCCAAGATTAATTAAATTAAATTCACTTGAGATGATAATTTGTTATTCAAACTCGAAGTCACTTCTCAAAATTTTTACTTCAAATGATGATTATATTATAGATAATTAGTATAGATGACAAGACTCTTAAGTGAAATCCACTTGAAGTGACAAATTATAATTCAACCTATTTTCCAAGATTCACAAATTACAACCGCTTGAAATGATTCAAACCCAAATTCATTTTCCAAGACTTTCAAATGAAATTCACTTGAAATGACAATTTATATAATAATTCATGCCATTTTCCAAGATCCTCAAATGAAATTCACTTGAAATGATAATTCATAATTCAATCCGAAATTCACTTCCCAAGATCCTCAAGTGAAATTTATTTGAAATGACAATTCATGATTCAACCCCAAAATTCACTCCCTAAGACTCTCAAATGAAATCCACTTGAAATTATAATTCAAGCTACTTCTACTACTATCCAAACTACTTTCCAAGATTCTCAAATGACATCCACTTGAAACGTTAATTCGCAATTCAACCCCAAATCCATCTCCTACAATATTTCATATCGAAACTAACAACGATCGAGTCAATTGAAAATACTCAATCCTGATATCTCTGTAACAACGAGCTTTAAGACAGTCACAATTTGTCACAAAGCAATTCTTCAAAATATCAAATGTTTCGTTAAGATGCACACGCTTGATGACTTGTTTGTCATACTTTTACCATTTGTTTTTCTACCCAGCAAAAGTTCACCTTCTATTTTAAACTATTCACTGGCTTTGCGATCGAGACTCCCACACGAGGATTTAAAAATAAGTCGAAACAACTTTCGTTGTCCTGCAAATGACAACCGAGTAACTGTTCAAGTTCAAATATACAAAATTGATACGACGAAGAAAAACTTCAGAGTTCCTCAGAAATTATAACACATATCTGACGAATTTTCCAATTTTTCCTTCTGCAGCAAAGAATAACTAAATAACGATATTACCTTAAAACGTACAGAAGTGAAACGTAAGAGTAATAAAATACACAATTATGTGATATTACTCGATTTGAAATGTTTCACATTTCCATCTGGCGCATTTTGTATGTGGAACGGGGCGACAACGTGTACTAGAACCGCGTCGATTTTTTCGTTTCGCTGACATGGTAATTACCGTCCACATAATCGGCCATTGTTATCGAGAACGACGTAGTTGAATAATTATCGTCTACTTACGTAAAGACTTTTCTCTCACTTTTTTCGCCTCACTTTTGGTCAGTCCTTCGCGCGGTTAAACAGGAAGGTACGAACGGAAGTCGTCGAGTCTTACGGAGAGTTGTGAATCATGTATGAACCGTATAATTCGTTAATTCCTGGCACTCCGATTACGGTGCATCGTTTGTACAACGCGGTGAGTTTGTATCATTTGAAAAATAATTCCGCTGATAGTATCTCGTTGCACAAGAGCGCAACAAAAAAAGCGAAGAGAATATCGAAATAAAATAACAATTATTATGAAATTACTAGGACTGATGTAAGACCGTCAAAAGTTAAGTGAGTCAGTTCAGTTAGATGAACCGTGGATAAGACTCGTTTATCGCACGAATTAAAAATGAGACCTGACGTAAAAAAAAAGTCAGATAAATTCTTATTAGACTAAGAAATGTGGAATGCAGAAAATGGAGATAAAGTAATCAGCCACGATTAAATACTAATATGAATGAAGTGTGCGTCAATCGTAGCATTAGCATTCTCCTTGTACTTCGTCAATTTTTTTCCTTTTCGGAATTGTATATGTATTTCACGAATTATATTAGGTTGTCCTATAAGTTTCTTCCCTATTTTTCAAACGAAATGAATATACGGTCGGAAAGAGACTTGTGAGATAATCCAATACGTGCATTCGCAATTTCTTTTGTTGCTTCACACGCATATCTGTTTCAATTTTTAGATTTTTTTTAGTGCAAGTTTCGGGGGGGTGAAAAGAATTAATTTTTGATATTTGCTCTATTTCATCTTTCATCACAAATGTGACGAGATGCCTCGATAGGTTTGACCACGACGAAAGGTGAAATGAAAATATATTTTTTCGTCTCCTGAAATTTCCATTTGAAAAACTTAAAAATTGGATCACGCAGGTGTGTGAGACAACGAAGAAATTGCGAATGCACGTAATGGATTATCTCATAAGTGTCTTTCGGACAGTATTTAACACTAGGTTACCTAAGGAAGTCAATTCGACTGCTTTTTAGTTTCAATTAGAAAAAGAATTATTTATATAATACAATTTCTTAGAAATTTGTTGTATCGTTAATATTTACTAATAATCTGTTTAATAACTGTAAATATTATAAGAAAATATTAAAAATTAATTTTAAATAAAATTCTTTACACCTTAATTATTCTTTCGCAATGAAGTCATTTTGACTGCCCTTGGGCAATATAGGTATACACTAAGTTTCAGTCTTTCTAGTGTTAATTTATAAAAAAACTTCGAGGAAGAAACTTATGGGACAACCTAATGATTACTATCTTATTCTAGACTCGCTACGAATTTCGACGTGTGAACGTGTTTTTTATAATAACAAGAAATAATGATTTTTATTAATCTGTGTCTACCGTGTTTCCAGAGAACGCCGATGCGCCCGATGATAGCGGAGTACGACCCAAAGAAGCACGGTGTGAAAACCGAATTGTCAGACATGGTTCTTGTCAAGTAAGTGAGAATACGTTGGTTACGCGCGTCGCGGCGACGGTAATCCGAGCGAATCGCTATCTGCTACCACGACCGATCATCAACCATTTGCTTTATCGCCAAAATCGAATACGCTCCATTCACAAAGCGAACGTGAGTGAGAAAAACGAGGATCATATAATATTGTGCATTATATCGTATGTACGTGTATTCTCTCATTCTCTCTGCTGTCTCATTACGCATATTCAATCGAGCGACGGTGGTTTCCAACCGGATGGCCACGACGACTTCTACTTGATCTTAACACGTCAAATATTAGCGTATCATTATTTAAATAATAGAAATGACCAGACTAGGTTTCTGCATTTATAGAAAAATTACGNNNNCGTGACTCGATGGTGTTCGCAAAGTGAGGCCATGCGGTGTGCGAAGCAAATCATGTGTATGTTCCCCTGAACGATTATGATAGACGTGAACCGAGATCTGTCTTTTACCATATAATATGTGCATTTATATGATTCCAGACTTGCGTATAAACTGCGGGCATAGATTCGGGCTCTATGAAAGTGCTCTGCGGGTTAAATGTGAAACAGGCGCAAAAAGTAAAACATAAAGCATAAACAAAAGACAAATTAAATCTAAAGCAACGGTTCCGTTTTTTGAGAGAAAGACACCGTCACGATCTTTCTCTCTCTCT